>MU194249.1:3936-19888 GCA_016904865.1 Pissodes strobi | reverse complement strand
GGTACTGTCATCTGCAAAACTGTAAACAGGATTATTTGTTTCGGTCATATAGAGTTTAAATTGATTCTCTGGTATTTATTTGTAAGATAGGAACTAAACAAATCATATACCTTTCCCCTGATACCAATACTACTAAGTTTATTTAGTAGAATACGGTGGTTCACAGTGTCAAACGCTTTTGAGAGGTCCAAGAATACAGCCAATGGTTTATAATTGCTGTTAAAGCACTCAATAACAAACTTAGTAGCTTCATGAAGAGCATCCTCTGTGCCCACTTTTTCCCTGAACCCAAATTGTGCATTTGACATTATTTTGTTTTTATTTAAAAAGTTAGAGCCTATTTTTAATAAATTTTTCAATTATTTTACCTATAGAAACAGAAAGAGCAATTGGCTGGTAATTGTTTATATCTGTTTTTCACCTCCCTTATGCAAAGGTATAATCATAGTTTTTTTTAAAGACATCCGGAAATAACCCAATGCTAAATATCAGGTTCACAATGTGGACCAATGGAGCAATCAAGGACTTATAGTTTTCATTCATAATTACACTAGTTCTACATGTTCAAATACCATATTTGAACGATTTAGTTTTGTACAATTTAACATTCCACGCCACTGTCCTCGCATTCCAAACAAATTAAAATACATGCGATACTACTAGCGCCATCTGTTGTAACCACGGTTACTTATCTGAAAGTGACCGCATATCCTACGCTATCTGACCAATCATAGCGCTTCCCGCTATACCCCGGCGACCGAGTCGACCAATCACTGTCTCTTAACGGAGGTAATCAAGTTAGCTCCTATATTCATGATCTTTAAGAATCGATTTTAATAAAAACTAGTTAACGTAGTTCGACCGGATTTCTGTTAAAATTCATAAGGTTAATTTAGACAATCGCTGATGTAAAGGTTTACATAACTTCTCAGTATTTACATTATTCGCCCTTTCTATTTCCGGAGGATGTATATCATCCCGCCGGAAGGGGCGTTAACAACTTCTTCAAGTTGATCTAGTTCCCACATTCTAGAAGTCAGTATGAAGTAGCATCTCGACTCTCGACCATGTAAGTCGCAAAAAGCGCACCCCCGTTTCGAGCCGGCTGGCGGTGAGCCGCCATGCCGGCAAGTTTTCACGTTTTGAGACCTCATAATCTCCCTAGTTCTTTACTCAAGTGACATAGTGATATCCCAGCATAATCATCTTTATGTCAAGCCTACAATAAGGTATTTATTGGCAAACATACTGCCGTTATTCTCACGAGTCTCACGCAGAGCAATGACGTCCCGATTGGTCTCATCCATGGGAGTTCTACAATCGAGCCCTGTCTCAAACCACACTCAATCGAGCATAGTCTCGGAATCTCAAGTAAGTAAACGAACATGTTTACAATCACATTCTCACTAAGCCTACGAAAAGGTATATTTCGGCATCTTGACTGCCATTATGTAGACACACTGATCTCTAGTACTAAGCCTACAAAAAGGTATATTTCGGCATCTTTACTGCCATTATGGAGATCCACTGATCTCTAGTACTAAGCCTACAAAAAGGTATTTTTCGGCATCTTTATTGCCATTATGGAGACCCACTGATCTCTAATTCTCAAAGGCTGTACCATGCGCAGTACAGTCCCCAATGGCCTTGTCCATGGGTTTTTCGACATTCTATATCACGAGTGTACCACTGGGTTGCTACACTCTTGCCTTATTCTAATATAAGGATTACTCTGCATTACTCTGCATACCTACACTTGCCTTATTCTAATATAAGGATTACTCTGCAGTCTGCACTAGTCTGCATACCTACTCATACCTTATTCTCATATGAGGATTAAACGGAGCGGATCTCAGCTTACTTATGCTACCAGTAGAACATATTTAGTAATCATTCATGCGTGTACCACTAAGCCGCATTCACAAGGCATTCATGTCATGTCATATGCAATAACTGCATAACAGAGTCAAACCACTACATTCCAGTCATTGTTTGCAAGAAATTGAACTACATTGTAAATAGATGCTAGCCATAGATCTAGTGTTTTTCAAAGTGACTTTCCCCCAGTGTTAGAAGATAACCTCATAAACATTGAACGTTTCTCGTCAATGGTGAACACAGTGTACATATTATATTTTAGGTGGACTCTAAGGTAATATTAATCCTGTTATTATTGCTTGTATATTGTTGTATTTTATTTCAAAGCTAAATCAGCTAACATAGTTGATAACTAGCTGTTCTGCAGGAACTCTAACAGACATTTAACTGTATATAGTTTCAAGGTTATGTTTATAACCATACATTAGTTTAGTACTACAACTGTTTACGCAATGCATTAGTTTTTAAGAGTATTATTTATGTCATATTTTTCAAGGTCGAAATTTGTCTCGACTGATATTGTTCATATCGTAGCACTGACTACGTACAATTATTCAGTGTTTATATTTTGTGTATTATGAGCTTCTAGTTATTTTCAAGTAAAGTAACTTATTAAAATATTCATATGATGCTAAAGCTTTTTGTTTTATTTACAAAATGACTTTAGAACTAGCCCTATGGTAAATTTCAGTGCCTAAGAGCACATCTCTTTTTGTTCAGAAAATTGACCAAGATCGACTCTGAAACACTATAAAAATCATCTTTTGAGAAAGTTTTTTTAAGGAATTTATGGACCGAATAATTTCGTCTTCACTAATAGGATGTAAAAACATTGAATTAGGTAAATGTTTCTCTCTACATAAAAACTCCGGTGGATTATTTGGTTGGCACATCTTAATAGCCAGCGTGGCTCCAGCAGAACAACTGAAACTATTAAGTTCATTGACTATGTCTCCCTGATCTTTCAGCACCTGGCCATCAGCACTCTTAATACATAATATGGCACACTTCAAGTTACAGTCGTTAGTTGCTTGATTAATTATTTCCCAAGTTTTTTTTAGGGTTGCCAATCGCAGCACTTAACTTTCTTTTAAAATAAGCTGCTTTAGATCTTTTCATAAGATTACTTAATTGGTTTCTATAATTTAAATAATTTTGCTTGGCAAGAAAATTCCCAGGATTCTGGACGCAAAACTTGTGTAACCTAATAGAAATGAGTAGAGCTGAGGTGATCCAAGGTTTAATGCGTAGTTTTTTATTAGTTATAGTTCTCTCACAAGTAGCAGCAACTATATGATTCTTTAAAATATTTAAAAACATTTCTGATGCTATGTTAGGATCATAGTTTAACAAAATTGGTTCCCAGTTTTCTGCATCAATACTTACTTTCAATATTTGTTGATTAAAGTGCATGATTATATTATTTGACTTACTGTTGATTGCATTATCATTACAAACCTGGCCCAAACTAATATTAAATAATAGCGAGTGATGATCAGAAATCGAACCATTTAGTACAATTAAATTATTGTCAAATTTCTTTGAACTTTTCATAAAAATATGATCAATACAGGTACTACTATGAGCAGCAACTCTAGTAGGTTTATCAACTTTAGACAAATAACCATGACTATTTAAACAATTTAGATACTCATTAACAACCAATGAGTGGGATTCCAATAAATTTATGTTAATGTCACCTACAAATAGCTCAATATCACACCTAATAAAATAGTTCTGACTGAACAAATCAACTAGAGGATTTATATAGTCTTTAGCTTTAATTGAGGGGGATCTATAAGGGGAAATAATTCCAATAGAATTATTATTTTTTTCAAGAGTTATTCTCAAAAATTTATATTTATCTATACTTATGATTTTACTATCTTTAATAAATGAGTCTTTGCAATAAACCAATGAGCCATCACATTTATTATATTTGCTTTCATTATAAAATACATTATACCCATTAAGATTAATTTTACCCCGTCTACATGTTTTGAAAATTTCAGCCCTCTAGCTATACTGGAACATGCTTCTTTAAAGTGTTTCACTTTGATTTCCGTTTCATTGGATTTGCGTTTAATTTTTTCGGACTTACTGCCCTCGCTAACGAAGTTTCACTTCAAAATATTTCTAATAAATATATATTTTTTTGTTTTAATATACTATACAGTGTGTCTCTAAAAACACTAGGACAAATTTACCTTAGTTCAAAAGTTGATAGTTTCCAAAATACAGGGTGTTAAAGTTATTATTTCCCTAATCTCTCTTGTAAATATTTATCTTAATAATAGCAGGATTTGCGTGAAATTGTACTTCGCCTGTCTTGTCATCCTACCACTTCGTTTAAATGGAAATGACGCGCCTGTAAATTGGCCACTTCGCTCACCGGATTTAATGATTTTGGTTGACTTCTTATAAGGAACTTACAGAGGTGATTTTGAATATTTGTTTTATGGAACAAATTAAAATATAAATTTAGTGGTCTTCCAGTTCATTCTTACCTTTGTTGTTCTTTTCGTCGTTGGCCTTGTAACATTCCGATTTGGCCAGTGTAAAATATTTTTAAATTGTCATTTTATACGCTGCATTTATCAAAAAAATGCTGTATTTTGTGGTAATAATTATTGAAAAGAGGTCAATACTCTTCGGTTAATTAATTCTAAATTTATTGATTCGATTTGCTGTCAATAAGCTTAAAGTTGCCGCATTTATTAATGTAAATTAATTTTATTCTAAATATAGATTAACTATATATTTGTATTAGCTTTCATAACACTGTTGTGGCCTTGAGTAACTATTTTGATCATCCCTTTCTCTTATGTAGCCCTCAGGCACTTTGTGACTATATTTATTTTAGTTGATGAGCGAACCACAGATCGCTTAGGTTTGATCAAGTCACTTATTATGTTATTAGTATAATTTTGTTTAATTTATATTACATTACCGTAGAACGGCCAGCAAACCGTTCTGTATTTTTAAGAATTGAAAAGAATTGAAACCTGCTTTTAAGCTTCATTAGATCCGTCAATTCTTATTTTATTTTCGTTTTAAATATTTTGAGAACTTCTGACAAAATTTTTTGAGACCTCTGTTTTTTTTTCCACGCGGCATGCTGCAAAGTTCGCAATATTCGGTTGGTACTGTTTGCAGCACTGGGTTGTAGGAATGGGCTATTTCCCATAATTGCTGCTGTCGATTTAGATTTTTAAAAGTTTATCGTTTTTTGGGGAATATTCTCTAGTATTTCCTGAACAATTTAATTTTAGCTCATTAATTGTGGCTCCCGCCGGCGCCGTCGTTTAACTACCATAATAAACGAGAACTAAGTCGTTTATTATCTTAGAATTATTCCTCGTATCGAATCACTTGACATTTTTCAGCTCCTCCCTTTTTGCTGATCTGACGTAGTTCTCTAATCTTGTGGAAGGAGAAAGGCAAATTGACTGAACCGATGATGATTTCGTTCTTCTAGAAATACCTTTCAGTGAGAAGAGAAGCTTTTTGCTTTAAGTGCAGTAATAGTGACTCAGCTTTTAGTATTGATTTTTATACTACCCTTCTGGGGGGATATTGTGTTGAGCCTAGTTTGTGTTTTCACACGACCGATTAATCGGGATCTAAATACTGCACTAGGTAAGCAGTTTTTTTCTAGAATATTTTTTTTCTATTGCTTGTGAAGTACGTGGGCGCCATGATGCTAAAGGCTATTTTCTCTTATTTCTAGAGGCTTTTCGAGCTCATTTACAACACCGAGACCGTCGACTCACTAGCCACCCTCCGCCAAAAGCGAGGTAATTATTGCTACAGTTTTTTTTGTCTAAATTAACAATTTAATTGCTTTATCTGTGTTAACCTTTTTTTTGTGCATTGTCCACCATTTGCTTTGCATCCCATGTGTTATCTTATCTATTCCATTTGTAACGCTCAGTTCCCAAACAAATACAAACCTAATTTACATAAATATACAAGTTTACAATAATCTCCAACTTCGCAATAATCTCCAAGTTCACAATCGGTGGTACAGCCTTTAGTGCAGGAACAATGGCGGCCCCCAGCTTTTAGACAGTGGAGAAGGGTCGTGGTGAGTTATAATGCCTGAGCGCCACGCGGTTAACTTATCGCCATGCCCTGATGCTGGATCTTCAGTGAGATTCGACCAATAACCACGAATTGCTCTCCTCCCTGCTGTAACCTATTGAAAAACTTGGAAGGGGAAACAAAAAGAAATATCACCCCAATTAAACAAAAATAACAAGTGTATATTCCGTATTGGTGACTATACTTTTGAATTAAATAAGAAAATTAATTGCTACAAGAAGAATTTCTTGTATATGTAGCTATGACAATTAATATATAAATGTTTGCTAAAGATGGAATATTAAAAGTAACGGTTTAATGTTAAATAGTACTTTATGTTATAACTACGGCGCCCTATAAATACGAATACGTGATCACGTGTCGTTTACATGCCCTTGATTGGTGTTTTCAACCTATGCGGTACAAAATATGACAACTTCTTCTACTTCTACACTCTAAATAACTCTAATCAATAAGCGAGAAGTTATCGTGCTAGTTTCAAAAATATATATATTATACGACGCTGAAAAAAAATAAAACACGCGATCAAGACTACGCTGAAATGAATTAATAACACGCCAAAACTATCCGGATTAGCTGGATAATCCAGTATACATATGCTAACTATTGAGAATAATTCGTTACTCCCAAATAACTTGAAGGTAGCTATCTTTTAAAACAAGTCAAACCATTAATACTTTCATTAAGCAAACTCATCCGAAACTTTAATTTAAGTCGCCCTAAATCACCAATCAAATAAACACAATAATAAAATGAAATAAAATAAATGTCCCAAAATACACTATATAATATCCTAAATTAAGACTTATCTGATAGGTTATCAAGCCAACAGTGAGTTCATCCAGGATCCAGGTGTTCGTCGGATCACTGGAGCGTCAAGGTCGAGGAGACACCCTCCGTATGCGTTAAGGCTTGGATCAGACAGCGAGACACGCAGTCAATTGACGGTTACTCCGAAACCACGTGTTGTCAGAGGAGTCTCAGTATGCAGTCTTGAAACCCAGGTAGGAAACCGGATCGTAAGAGGACAATGAAACCAATAATTCAAAATTAAAATTCCAAAAAGCCGGAAAAACAGAAACAGAAAACAGGAACAGGAAAATCCAAGAATTGAAAATCCAAGAATTGAAACCCCTGAAACAAATAGGGCAAATTAGCACGCTGATCAAGCCAAAATATGAAGGAAACAGGTACGGAACCTCAACAAATAACAGATCAAAACAATATCTGTATCAAATATATTCAAACAACATACCTTTAGATGTTAAACGGGGTTCAAGTGTGTGGCAGCTCTCGAAAGTCAAATCCCCAAACGTGGGTGCAGGTGGTCGAATCTACAAATCTTCCTTCATCTACAATCATCCATCAGACGAGAAACCATCGACGACCACAATCCTGCTCAAGGGCTTCGTTGAATAATCCCCTAACTAGGGCACTGTATATTTCACACTAAATATCAGTATCTCAACGAAAATTCCCAATTTCGAAAGCTCGGCACTGAAACCTACTGGTTCCTTCAAGATCACATAAAGACTAAATTGGCTTGCTCCGAAATGACGAGGCTAGCAGAATTAACATCGCGCCGGCCCAACATACTATGTTGCCAGAAGCGTCCCTATTTGTGACAAAGTACTAGAAAGTTATGATGTCATACTACCGGATTCGCCAAAACAAGCGCTAAAGCGACTCATTATCGGAATGATTTAAATCAGTTAGAATCTACTTTTATATGCTTGGTGGGAATATATAACCCACGCGTTATGCGGCAGTCAAAAATTACAATCAACACGCGCCACTAATAGCATTATGCCATACAAGGCATTAACTTGGCAACCGTGTCGACCGTGAAGACCACGCGCTTGTCCAGAAAGCTGTCACTTATACCGTCAAAATTATCCTCCACAGAATATGTGAAACATAGACCAATTTCGTTCGCGTCGGTAGAATCTACTCCGAGCTGAAATATTATCGAACTTTAATAATGGAGAGTTCGTGTAATACTGCGTCAATATGTAAGCGTAGAAGGCTAAACATTGATACCATCCAATATAATCAGCAAATTCAAGCGTATGATAGCTAAATCCTACAATAAATGCAACGCGAATTAGAGTTGTTCTCGAATCGATATCGACGGAGGGATCCGATGCGCATTCCACCGGTCGTGTAGTCTATGGTTTAAAACCGGAGTGACATGACAAACTTCTAACAAACGTCAATGTTTCATTTCCAAAACCAAAATATTCCCTAATCACCTAAGCAAAACAATATATTATCAAATATAAATCAATGAGAAAATTACCACAGAATGACCATCAAGTGTACAAAAAGTAAGTTATAATTACAGTGTTAGATATCCCTAAATAACCTTAAAATATAACTCGGCATGCATTATAGTCCAAACTCCAATTACTCGGCTAATCTGTAAACAATCTATCACTGTTGTTTTATTTTAGACACAACCCTCCAAGAAAGGCGAAAATATATTCTTGATTCCAAAATACCTCGAATCAGCAATTAAAAACCATAATTAGCAAGGCCGAAACCAGTGGATGGCCATCAAGGTGTATTATCGAACTGAAATAATGAAACCAAGCCAAATGATTAGAAGAAGGGGTTCTTTCTCCATTTAGAAAGACAGCATAATAGGACAAAACCAAGGGGAAAATACCAATATACAACGAAGCTTTGTGGTTCCAGCTGCAACAATATATCGTGTGTGTAAAGTTAATTCGTTCAAAAGAAAGCATGTGCCTTTGATAGATCAAGACATAAATATAAACTATTTGCTTTAAAATACCTAGTTTAATGGATTGGGTTCCATGCTTTTCCAATACTAGTCCCATTGTGGTGATTATCTAATTTTTGTAGTCTATTTTAATAAATAATATGATGTTTGATTATTTTCCCTCCAGAAATAGATCAATTTTAGTCGACTATGGTACCACGTACGTAAATTTTTATTTTGGTCCTTCGCCATTTCGTCCAGAAAAAAAATAAATGCGTATAGTTAATCGGAGCCCGTTACACATTTTATTAAATCTGAATTTTTATTTTAATGTAACTAGTTCTGATCATATGGGGAAGTTTATATTTTCTTTTAGGGGTGATTCATGCCTCTCTCTTTTTTTATATTCAAGTTGCTTGTATCTTCTGTATTTCTTTTATTTGCTGATGGTCACTGAAAGTTCATTGATAATTTTTGGGGGGGATTTGTTTTATAAAGAAAATATATTTATTTTTTTTCATTGAAGTAAGGGGGCTTTGTCTAATGCGTATTGGGTTATTACAGGTTCCCATCTTCGGGCCAATCCTATCTCCGGGCCAATCCTGTCTCCGGGCCAAACCTATCTCCGGGCTACACCACAACCAATTTTATCACCGAGTCGTCTGCTAGTTCTACCCTCGGGGCCAGAGCCATAGCAGTACCAACAGGTGCCCGGCGCCTTCACCAAAGGTACTTCTTACCTCCACTACCAAGTGTGACGAATCGGATCTACCGGGGTATCGTACAGGAGCATTTATCTTTATTATTATCTCTTGTTTTTGTGATTAATTATAATGAATGAATTATATAATCGCTTAATTTTCCTATTTTTTAAATATAAATCAAGCATTGACAGCCGCGCTTTAAGATAGTTTTAAATAATTTTATTGTTTTTTATTCATTTATCGGGTCAATTGATTTAATTATTGTGGCCATTTATCACTACCTACTATTATTGCTACATTTATAAGTGGTGCAGCTACTAGCGCACGCATACATATATGTAATAAGCTTAGGTAAAATCAAAGTGATCACTTCGGATTGTAGTGTTTAGAGCATTTAGTTGTAAGGCATACAGTACCGAGTGTTAACAACAGAATTGGTCTCCGTACAATCACCTTATTGTACCACTATTATTAATTAATTTAATAATCATTTGACATTCCATTGCGTTTAAATAGCCAAAAGTTTTACTGTAGTATTGCTGCTGTGTTTAAAAAAAGACTTAGTAGCAAATAGATTGTCTCTTTCTTGTTAAGTTAAGATTGAGTTCCTTTGTTTGATAAGCGTGCCTAGCAACCCCGTACAACACCAGCGGAGCTTTTTCAGTTTAGTTGGGAAAAACTGGTGGCGCTCTACGACTCCACTACCGGAGCCGGGCATTGTAACACGACTTTCCGGTGCTGAGTTTGTCTTTTTAAATAAAATCTTCACTTGCTAACTTTAATAGGAAAAACGTGTTGCAGCCTGTTGGCCCTAAACACGTTTCAAATGTCTTGGACCAATCCGAAACTTGGATAAAATGTGAAGGGGGGCTATGGTAAGTTTTAGTACACGATAAAACATTTAAATTCAATTATCTCAGAGATGGCTGCCCAAAGCTCACACCTACCAAGATTACCTTTTTTTTAGCAAAAGGTGCTAAGAAATAAGTATTTTTACTAAAAAAGTTATGAGGCGTTAGATGTAGGCAAAGTGCTGCTGATAACGCACTTTGCATTGTACATCGAAACTGTGATCAGATCACGATTTTATACCCTAAAAAACCGAGAAGTACCAAATTTCGTGCAAATCATGCATTATTAAGACAAATATTTACAAAAAAGTTTAAAAATAATATCTCGGAAACTATAAACTTTTTATTAAAAATTAATAAAAACGCGTGTGATACTAATTTCAACATTTTTGTACTAAAGTAAGCTATATCCTCATATTTTAGGCTCAGGCATATATGCTAGCGTCATGTACCGATTTTAGAGACACCCTGTATAAAGGGAAGTGCCTCGTAATTACAATAGTTAATTATCGTTTTGATTAAAATAAGAGTTTAGCCGCGTACAGAGAAAAAGTTAATTATATTATGTTGAGAAATCGTGAGAACATGATGTGATATTATTGGCTTTTTGTATGCTTTATTCTCTTAATAGGCTTTTGATTAGCGCTGCTTTTTTGGTTACAAAACAGTTCTGGGAACTTTAATTTAGTCATATGAAAAGGCACATTAAAATCATATTCGGCAGATAATAAAAGACTGAAGAGGCCTATTTTAATGTTTGTAATCATTTTGATTGTGCTCCTATTTAAAATAGCTATTTACCTTAATGGAAATCTGCAATGATGTTTAAACACCGTGTTTTTAAACAGGGTCCTGGTGGTAAGTAGTCTTACTACTAGTGGGTTTCACGCTTAGCGCATTCGCTAAATAAGGCCCCCGCCAGGGCTTAGCTTGAGTTGGGGCAACCCTCCCAGATAGGTTACTGAATCAGTCTTATTTTCTGAATCAAACAGGGAAGTGCTCTTAGGCATTGAAATTTACCATAGGGCTAGTTCTAAAGTCATTTTGTAAATAAAACAAAAAGCTTTAGCATTATATGAATATTTTAATAAGTTATTTTACCTGAAAATAACTAGAAGCTCATAAATATACAAAATATAAACAATGAATTATTGCACGTAGTCAGTGCTACGATGTGAAAAATATCAGTTGAGGCAAATTTGGACCTTGAAAAATATGACATAAATAATACTCTTAAAACCTAAATCATTGCGTAAACAATTGTAGTACTAAACTAATGTATGGTTATAAACATAACCTTGAAACTATATACAGTTAAATGTCTGTTAGAGTTTCTGTGGAACAGCTGCTTATCAACTATGTTAGCTGATTTAGCTTTGATATAAAATACAATATACAAGCGATAATAACAGGATTAGTATTACTTTAGAGTCCACCTATAAGCTAATATGTACACTATGAACACCATTGACGAGAAACGTTCAATGTTCAGGAGGTTATCTTCTAACTGTGGGGGAAAGTCACTTTGACAAACACTTGCTAGGCCTATTATTACTAGCTTCTATGTACAATGTAGTTCAATTTCTTGCAAATAGGAATGACTGGATTGTAGTGGTTTGACTGGTATGAAGTTAGTGCATATTGGCATGAGATGAATGCCTTGTGAA
This sequence comes from Pissodes strobi, assembly GCA_016904865.1. NCBI lineage: Eukaryota > Metazoa > Arthropoda > Insecta > Coleoptera > Curculionidae > Pissodes > Pissodes strobi. The sequence continues at coordinate 7,959 of MU194249.1, read as the reverse complement.
TGCGGCTTATTGGTGCACGCATGAATGATTAGTAAGTATACTATGCAGGTAGCATAGGTAAGCTTAAATCCGCGTATGGGATGTAGCATTGTGATAGCTTGTGTATGTTGGCAGACTAGTGCCGTTTAATCCTTATATGAGAATAAGGCATGAGTAGGTATGCAGACTAGTGCAGAGTAATCCTTATATTAGAATAAGGCGAAGAGTATAGCAATCCAGTGGTATACTGGTATGAGAGTTAGAGATCAGTGGGTCTCCAAAATGGCAGTAGATGCCGAAATATGCCTTTTTGTAGGCTTAGTACTAGAGATCAGTCGGTCTCCATAATGGCAGTAAGATGCCCAAAAATACCTTTTTGTAGGCTTTGTGAGAATGTGATTGTAAACATGTTCGTTTACTTACTTGAGATTTAGAGACTAGGCTCTATTGCGTGTGGTGTGGTTCGAGACAGGGCTCGATTGTACAACTCCCATGGATAAGACCAATTGGGACGCCATTGCTCGGCGGGAGAATAATGGCATTAAGTTTGCCAATAAATACCTTATTGTAGGCTTGATGAGACGATGATTATGCCAGGATATCACTATATCACTTGGGTAACGAACTAGAGAGATTATGAGGTCTCAAAACGTGAAAACTTGCCGGCATGGCGCCTAGCGCCAGCCGGCTAGAAATGGGGGTGCGCTTTTTGCGACTTACATGGTCGAGGTTCAAGAGACTACTTCTTACTCAATACTGAACTCTAGAACGTGAGAACTAGAGCAACTTGAAGAAGTTGTTACCGCCCCTTCTGGTGGGAGAAGATGCATCGCTTAGGGCATGGAAAGGGCAATAATGTAAATACAGAGATATTGTGTAAAAACTTAACATGACCGGTTGTCTAAATTAATATTATGAATTTTAATACAAATCCGGTTGAAATCTGCTGATTAGTTTTCATGAAATTTGAATATTAAAGATGTGAATTATAGGGAATTTTAGTTTAGGTGAACTGGCTATCCTGTAGGATGCGCTGTGATTGGTCGACTCGGTCGCCGGGGTATAGCGGGAAACGCTATGATTGGTCAGATGAGTTTAGGATGCGCGGCAGGCTCCAAATGAGTAAAGGTGGTTTACAACAGATGGCGCTAGCAATGCAGCCCGGATAAAGCGCGAAGCGCTATAATTGGTCGGAGGCCTTTTGAAGACGCTTAACTTTTAGCTTTCTAGCCTGCCGACGCAGTGGATAAACGTGGTAAACAAGAGATGGCGTAAGTAGTATCGCCAAGGTTTTAATTTGTTTGGAATGCGAGGACAGTGGCGTGGAAAGTTAAACTGTACAAAAATTAAATCGTTAGATTTACAGACGTGTTCAAAAATGGTTTTTGAACAGCTACACCCTTATTGGATCGGTGGCACTATATTTTTGGAGCCTTCAAGCTGATGAGCACGCGCTTTCTTGAAGAGTCCGACTATCACAAACAAATCTAATATCACTATAAGTGCTATATACAAATTTATTTAAGTCTATAAAATAATTGATCGATTGAAGTTTGAAGAAAAGCGGTTTGACCGTAGTTAGTCCGATGGTAATCTTCATGGAAGAGCTGCTGCTGCTGCTACATTGTCATGTTGCAGGAACCAATAGTTAAACCAACTTGTGGTAGCTATTTCAAAAACAAGACTCGCCGTCTGCATTCTAGACTAGAATTCCACACAATAGCAGAATTATCGTAGGTAAGATCTGAGGAAGGAAACATCATTTGCATAGCAAGTATTTGGTGAGTTTGTTTTGTACTTTCTAGGGTCTATTTTTTATGGGAAGTGCAATTCGGAGTCGCAATCACCGAGCAGTATTCCAACATGCTGTGAACGAGGCAGATATAGAGATATGTAAGAGCTTTGGTATCAAATGAAATAATAGGAACAGTGAATTTTCAGCCAAGGTTTTATCAGTTTTGACGTTGAAAATCTATATAGTGTTTAAAAATAATAATTTGGACCAAGTTGGAAAAGAACATCGCATTAAACGAGAGAACAGCGATAACATAATAGAATTACTAGAATGTTCTCTGAATAATTCCTACTTTTAAGAGAATGATACTTTTTTTCACAGAAAGATGGACTACTTATGGGACTACCACTTTCCCTGCAATTGCCAATATCTACATAAACTGGTTTGAAAGTGAAGCTATTAAGATCTTCAAGCAAAAGCCAAAATCGTGGTTAAGGTATGCCCACGATAGCTTTACCATCTGGAACCATGAGGAACAGCCTCTAAGGCAAGGCAGAACAAATAACAACAAGAATGAGGAAAAAAATGCACACAAGTCAATATTTAAACTTCGCTTTTATTCCCTCTCGAGCCACCAAACAAGAAGTGATTGGATCCTTACTAGACAGAGCTAGAACAATTTGTAGCCCAGATGAGAGTCTAGAAATGAAGAATTACTCAACATCAAAAGCGAATTTCAGCCAATGGGTATTCAGAGAGGCTAATGCAGAAAGTGCAAAGACATCTATAATAGCCGACTACTAACCGAACAACGATGCTCAGAATTCCATATTCACAGAGATAATACAAACAAGAACTTGACTTATCAATGACAAGACAACAATGGCTCTGGCCTCATCCAAAAGCTTGCTGGACACCTACGTAGAAAACAACATGTTTTGACGTAATCACGTCACCAAAATTGCCAAGGCAGCAGAACAAAAACTAGGAGCACTTTATAGAGCAAAAAAGTTGTATACACCTCATCAGCTCTTATTGATCTATAAGGCCCAGATAAGACCATTTCTGGGATACTGTTGCCATGTGTGGAGCTCGGCACCCAAACACTTGCTCAAGATATTGGACTCCACGCAGAGGAGAGCAGTCCTTATTGTGGATGACTAAAGTTGAGAAAAGTGGCGGACCTATCGATACTACAACGGAAGGTGTGCGAACGAGCTGACACTTATGATTCCGCCCAGAGTTGTGCCAAACAGAAACACCCGTCAGACACAAGCTGCTCATCAACATACGCTTCAGTTGCGTACACTAATGACTGCTCTGGAATGGACTTCCGAGTAACGTCTTTCCCGAAAACTACCGCTTCAAGGCTAATGTCCACCGTCTTCTCCGCACACGTAGCGCTCGTTGAGTGGTATAACATTTTTCTTTTGTGTGTGCGCCGGACATAAAAAAATTTGGATTCCTATTCACAACTTACTATAGGCTAGTCTGTTCTATCTACCTTGAGTCGTTTTTGTAAAAAATGGGATTGTATTCAATTCCTCCGGTAAAATTTCCTTCGTAGTCTAATTTGACCTTTGCGGTAACCCCTTAACGGGTGTGAATGTGCAAACATTTTCTCTGCAAACGTACGGGTTTATTTCATTCCATATTTGTACAATTTTTGTATGTACAGTGGCTGCATCCTATGGGTGCAATCGAGCGGTGACTCTTTTGGCTCTAGCCAATTCTAGTGCTTCTAGTTTTTTGTGGCTAATGTGGCCATCGAGAATAAGAACAACTTTGTTTGTAAAGTTGAAGCCAGCAGAACTGACGAAATATTTCATCCATTTGACAAATAAGTGCCCAACCATGTAACTCCTTTCATTAAAAGGAAATACTCCCCCAACTATCCCAAGAGTGAATTCCTCAATGCCAGGTTTAGTATTTCACTAACGCCAAGCGAAACGAATACTCAAAGGTCTAGACACTAACAAGGCCACAGGGCCGGATGGCGAATTTACGTTTCCGTGATTATTTCAAACCAGCACGTTCCTCAAACCAGCATGGAAGAGAACGCAATATTCATTGGAAAACCCGTGTTGATTTGGAGGATTTGTATCGAAATTCGCCTATTATTCATATCCAAAACCGTGTTGATTTTAAGACTCGCTCGCTCCGGGGCGCAACTAAACAAAACTAACCCAAATTTACCAAAAAGAACCAATTTTATTTTTTTTAAGGTTATAGTAGTAGTAGTAGTAGTAGTAGTAGTAGTAGTAGTAGTAGTAGTAGTAGTAGTAGTAGTAGTAGTAGTAGTAGTAGTA
>JAEQML010066544.1:0-19889 GCA_016904865.1 Pissodes strobi | reverse complement strand
GACCTAGAAGTTTGTCCTGAATGCCAGTAGACAAATATGTGCAAAAAACATTGGCAATTTGGGAGGCATCTTTGTACACCTGATCATTGTAAGAGATTTCCGAAACACAGGTGCCTTTTTTATCTTTTCCATTCAGATGATTAATAATATTCCATGTCTTTCGTGTTTTGTTTTTAGCATTACATATTTTGGAGCTATAAAAATTGCTTTTTTCATTTTTAATCTGGTTTTGAATTTGTTTTTTCTTAATCTTATATTGGTCAATTACATTTTCATCGTTGGTTCTATTTTTTAGACAGCAAATTGTCTCTAGGTTTTTTAACTGAATTTTTATTTCATTAGAGAGTGGAATTTTTAGTTTTTTGTTATTAAAGTTAACCTTTTTTAACGAAAAGCTAGTTTCGTAGCACCATATGAAGCTGTCCAAAAAAGCATTAAACTCTTTGTCCATGTCATTACTACAAACCGGAATAAAAATTCATTAATATTTTCATCAGAAAAATAACGCATGTATTTAACAGAGTTTTTAGTATCATTATTAACTGACTGGCAGTAATCATTCCTCAAGATTTGGCAATGATGATCGGAAATACCAGGGTCATAATTTAATATGCTTTTCACCATTTCAGGCTTGTTAGATGTCAAAAAATCTAATACAGAGAAAGTCGTGTGACCGTTTCGAGTCTGTATACGTGTTGGTGCGTTGACGAGAGAGACCAGACTATAGGATTCAAATATATCAATAAGGAGTTTTTTGTTTAAATTTGGATTATTTCCTGTATTTGGGTTAAAGTCGCCGATCAATAAAATATTGTCAATATAATATCTTTAATACTACTCTTAAAACTATTGAAATTTTTGTCCAGCTTAATACAAACAGGCAGAGAATAAAAAACTTCATACAGGAATAGGTGGGTCCCTTTTCAGTAGCTGTCAATCGATGTGGAGGGAAATTTAGTCCCACATACCTAGTGGGTATATTGGTTTGTTACTCAAACTCAGTGAACTTTTCCCTGTGTTTGGAGACAAGGCGGCAAGCGTTAAGAATCCCAAGTTGCTCAAACTTCCCCTACATGAATAACCTTATTCTCAAGTTGAGCAGTGTTCTTATTGCTCGGTTTTGTGCCACAAAGGACCTCTCGGCATCTCTGCTTCCCCCCAAAAGATGATGCCATATTTGAGAGTGGAGTAAATGCTGGCTTAGTACCACCGGTTTAAGGTGGTCAATATTAAGATATCTTAGTATCCTTAGGGAGTAGTATGCCGAACTGACCTTTCGACACACATTGTTGACCTGTACCACCCAGTCCAAATTTTGGTCTATATGTATGCCCAGAAACTTTGTGTGCGTGGACAAAACGTGAGGAACATTATCTGTCAGGGAGATTATATCTGGGATGTCATTGTTCTTCCTTTTGGTGCGAAAACAGACAATGTTAGTCTTGCTGGAATTTAGAACCAACCTATTTCTAGTGAACCAGTCCTGGGCTGCTTTTAATCGTACACAGGAGATATCGAGAAGCTCGGAAAGCTGAGAGCAAGTTCGTGTCGTCCGCATAGTTTACCAGGTGTGATTCATCATCAAGAATTTCGTTTGTTAAGTCATTTACATATATAGTGAAAATTAAACGACATGGGACTCCGCCCTGAGCAATGCCAAGGAGAAGCCGCAACCCCTCAGAAAGGTGTTTCTGGCCTTTGGACTCAATGAGGACCCTCTGTTTCCGGTCTGAAATATATGAGCGGATCCAGTCTAAGGCTGGTCCTCGGATCCCATACTTCTCCAAATCATCAGCCAGAACTCTATGGTCAAGGGTGTCAAATGCCTTAGACAAGTCCAAGAACAAGCCAAGAGACAACCTTCCCTCAAAACCCCCCAGAATTCTTTCAACAAAGTCATAAATTGCCGTTTCGACCGACCTGCCCCTCAGAAATCCATGTTGTGTATCACTTTTCAGCCCTTCCGAACAGAGGAAGCCCATAAACCTAGTGCACATGGCCACCTCAAACACCTTTGAAAATGTAGACAACAGGCTTATTGGTCTGTAATTGCCAAGCTGACTCTTGTCTCCTTTTTTCTATATAGGTTTTACAATTACCAGCTTGAGTTTATCGGGAAAGATTCTATATACAAATGAGTTGTTAATCACGTGGCACAGTGGCTCAGACACCTTCTATGCACAGTCTCTCAACAAATGGGGGGTTATGTCCTCAAACCCAGCGCCCTTTTTGATTTTTAATTTAGAGATTATTTGGGAAATTTCTATGGGAGTGGTCGGGGTTAAAAACAAGGATTTGTTGTGCAATGGGATGTTGCATGAGAAGGAAATGTCACTCTGGCTTTCGACGAGTTTCGGAGCAGCCTCAACCACCAACCTGTTAAACCTGTTGGCCAGTTCAGAAGGGTCTCCCGGAATGTCGAGATTTTGCGGTCCACAAGATTCTCTAACCTCCCTAACCACCTGCCAAACACACCTTGACCTATTGGCACTAGCATTTATGCGGGAGGCATAATGCTCTACACGAGCCTCCTTCAGGAGGCAATTATTTGCCGATTTTTCATTCACTGCGAATTTAAACTGCTAATGCTAATTGCGAATAGACCGTTATGTTATATAGTAGGGTTTAATTATTTAAGGCGTTGGTTATTATTGCATACAACGCGCGATGAGCTGCTTATAGTACGAATGAAACGTTTTACGTATTCATTACGAGAGTGTTTACCGTGTTACATACTATCATATTAAAACTTCATAGAAAAAATAAAAACGGCCGCCCCTAAATATCGGCCGCCCGAGGCGGCTGCCTCGCCGCCTCACCCCTGGAGACGGGGCTGATTCAAAGAACATTCTTTCTGTTTTCAGCCACAATGCAACAAAGATACATAAAACGTAGCACTTTTTTACAGCCCCAACTTAGCATTAGGAAGAAGGTGAAGACATACCATTTCCGTTCCGAATGAGAAGAACAATACTTTTTTTACAGAAAGAAAAAACTGAAACAATTAAAATACTAGATAACTAATTGAACAGCAATCAATATTTTTAAAAACAGTACACAAAAATATGGATGCAACTGAAACATAATAATTAGTTTTCTTGCTAAAGTTGTTTAAAACAAGTTTTGCCGAAATTTTTGCAATTTCGAAAATCAAAATAATATGTAAAAAACTAATTATGGGTACACTGTTATAAAAATTACATTTCACTGATCCGTATCTGGCTAGGTATCGATTCCACTGATGCGCAGATCGATGCGAATAGAGCCACGATTGGATTTTGACTTGGTTTTAAGTGTCAAGTGCTGGCGTTGATGTTTATTTTATCTAAATATTGACTCGATAATAATAATGCAATAATTAAGTCCGATAAAAACGTGCGACAAATATAACTTCTGTATTCTTCTGTCTTTTTTAATATCCTATAATGTTAAAATGAAAAGTACCGGTTTAAGTATTAATATTGACAAAATAAATTGAATCACAAGTGTTTCCTGAAACACTTCAATCGTCAAAAAAATATAATCAAATAGTTGTAAAGTAAAATATAAAGATTTATATTTGATCAATCCACAGCGCATTAACACAGAACTCGTAACCTTAAACATAATTTCTTCTACGGTGTAAAAAATAATTTATTTATTTTCACTCTTTAACTTACAAATTATGTGTTAATGGATTCTTCTAAACAATTGCGTCCTTAAGCTTTTGCATCACATTAAAGTTAGTGCATTTGAATATATTTAACTCGTTGTGAGCGAATCTGGCGCATCTTTTTATTATTAATTTGTAGATTAGACCTCTTCGGGACATCACGTAAAATATTACATTTATGAGGTAAGTATCATGTAATCTGCACAAAGACGTTTTAAATTTTGAGGAATTATCTAAAGATAATATATGAGTTTTTTCGGTAAGAATAGCAGGAACAGGAAAGCCTATAAAATGGCAGGAATTTATGGAAATTAGATAAGGAGTCTGAGCTATTGACAATATTTTTTAGAACTAACCACCTTCAGTTATTTAAGGTAAAAAGATACGAAAAGGTGTTGTCTAGAAGATGTCTCTCTCGAAGTCTAAGCCAAGAATTAAAAAAATAATATTAAAGACAAGTAAGTATTCCAATTCCAATTTAAATTGGAATGGAATAATAGCAACATTTTTATTTAAATATTCCCGATAAATAAAACAAGAATAAATAAATAGTGTTTTTGGTCCCCATTTTTTTCAGTCTGACAAATTTTACATTCAAATTGAAGTTATTAAGTTTACTCGGTTTTGGTGTCATATAAGCACTTTCGATTTTAAGGCTTTTTTGGCTTCAATGGAGAGATTGCATTAATTGGAACAGATTAGTACAAAAAATTCAAATGGGGCACGTTTTCGCAAAATAGATTAAAAACTAAAGATTTATGTAATGTACAGTAATGTATAGTCGGAGAAGGTTAATATAATAATATAATATAAATGGCTTCATATCGGAGATACATGGTCTTGAATAATGAAATAATATGTTATGCTGGAGGGGGTTCACTTTTAAGCATAATTTGTATACAATGATTTATTTAATTAAATTAAATACATATTTAAAATAAGACTTACATTTCATGATTAAAGACCGAATTTAATGCATTTTGCATATACAGGGATGGCCAAATATCTGGAATAAAATTTATATCTTTTGAGCAAGCAATGTTCTCAAAAAAACGCTGGAACACGGTAACTGATTTTGAGTTTTTCACATTTTTCGGTTAAATAAAAAAAATTCCCAACCCCCTAACCCCCAGTTACACCAACTTTTTTTTCAAATGGAAACCTATGTCTTGCGGGAGCTCGTTGAAAAGCTCATGAAAAATGGAATCCAGCCATACCAAGTAAACAAGTTTTATGATTGCAGCCCGAGCTCAAGGATGTGGTCTACAGTGAGTCCTTTTGGCCACAAGGGGTTGGATTTAAAAGATTCAATTTTGCCTTTGGGAAAAATTTTTTAGAGAAGTAAAATCCTCACCGGGAGTAGTAACCAAAAATACTGCTATCACAAAAACGAATGAGATATCCACAAAAAATGGAAAAACCATATTTGGAATTTTCCACCAAAATGAATAGAATTGGAAGAGTTCATCAATGAAGTGGACACACTCACTCCTGACTTCCTGTGCATCACGGAACATTGGTATACAGCAAATGAGGTAAATAGCATTCATATCGAGGGGTATGAGAAGGTTTCCAAATATGCTAGAAATGATACCATACATGGAGGGACAGCAATACTCGTCCAGGAAAATCTAGATGTTGAAGAGGTTAGGGATATTGTAGAAATAAGCATAGAGGGCCTAATTGAGTGCTCGTGTGCGATGAGTAGAGCGCTTGGAGCAGTTGTAATTTGTATTTATCGCCCACCAAGGGGCACCGAAGATATTTTTTTGAAAAACTGACTGATATTTTAAATAAAACCTTCACCCTTTTTAAAAACTATAAACATATCCCCTGTGGTGATTTTAATGTTGATCTACTGAGTGACACACTAAATGCTCGACACTTTAAAGATCTTCTAGTAAGCTTTAATATGACACAAACAATTTTTGAACCAACAAGGATCACAGTAAATACAGCAACCCTAGTTGATAACATTTTTGTAAATATCACAAATAATTTTCAGGCGCAGGTAGTTACCAATGCACTCTCGAATCATGAGAGTCAGATTCTAGATGTCACTATGCTGGACAATCTGGAGGATGATGCCATCTCAATTAAAAAACGGATTTTCTCTCGGGCAAAATTGCGACAATTTAAACAGGAGCTAGCAGGGCTAAATTGGGATGACGTGTTGAGTTCGGTCGGTGTGGACCAGGTCTACAACATTTTTTTTTTAGAAATTTAATATAATTTTTAACTTATTATTTCCTTTAAGGACTGTAAAAAAACAAAAAACAAATTACAATACAAAGACATGGATCACTCTAGGCATAAAAACATCATCCAAAAACAAGCGAACGTATAAAACTTACTCAAAAACGTTTAAATCCGTAGTCAGACAAGCAAAAAAGAACTCAGAGAAATATTATATACAACATTCACATTGTCCGGCGAAAGCAATCTGGGATTTGGTAAGCAAATATACTGGTAGAAAACGCAAAAAAGATGATCTAAACACTGATAACCTAAAACAAAATAATGAACAAACTGAGGTAGATATCTTAAATTCAATAAATACATTTTACATAAATGCATGTCCTGAACTTAAACTGGACTATAACAAAATGCCCAACAAAATAAAAAATCATTCCAGAAGCTTGTTTCCTGTTAATCTTGACGAAATCCAAAACATTATCCTAAGCCTAAAAAAAATCAGTTGGAGAAGATCAGATTCCAATCCACGCAATAAAGTACGTCTCAGCAGACTGCAGAGATTGCAACTCCTTTGGCTTACATTGCTAATCTTATGATGAGCTGATGAGCACATCATTCTTTCCAGATAAATTAAAATGTACACTCATCAAACCTATATACGAGCCCCGTCCCAGTTCAGTTGGCCCGATTGAAAAAATATTAATTATTGTTCTTTGAGCTATCAAAAACAGGGAAATTATTTAATTTTGCGTATTTTTTATTCTTCTTCAAACATTTTAGATACTGTTACACAACTTTTACGTCTTAATATATGTTATAATTACACCAAAAGGAAAAGAAAAACAAATGTAACCAGAGAAGTTTGACAATTTAACATATTTTCAAAAACTACCATTGCGTAACATCCCCTTTATTTTTCATAACAGCCGTAATCCTTTGAGACATGGTGTTTACTAGGTTCTAGCAGTACCCCGGACTAAAATTATCCCAAATTTCTTGCAATCGTAGTTTTAATTCCACGACAGATCTAGCTGGATTTGCACGCAGTTGTTTTTTCATTGCATGCCAAAGTGTTTCTATTGGTGATAAGTCAGGACTACTTGAAACCCATTCTAAAAGTGAAATATTATTATCGGAGAACCATTTTAAAGCCTTCTTTGACTTATGACATGCTGCTCCATCTTGCTGAAAAATAAAATTTTCCCCAGCGGCTAAAGTTTCTTCTCTTGTTGGCAACAAAGATTCTTCTAAAATATTCAGATACTTTTCTGTATTGACAATCCCATTTATGAAATGCAGTTTTCCCACTCCTCTTGCAGACATTGAACCCCACACCGATGTGGAGATGCCGGAAATTTTACTTTTCGCTTCAAACAATCTGGATGAAAAGCTTCATTCTTTTGTCGAATGATTCTACTACGATCGTCTCCCACACAAACTTCAAAGCGAGATTCATCACTCCAGTGTATGCACCTCCACTGTTCAGGATTCCAATTTTTGTGCTCCTTAGCCCATTCAAGTCTATTTTTCTTCTGCTTTTGAGTCAATAATGGCTTTTCCTTGGCCTAAGTAAAGAAAATTTAAATTTAGGAAAATACACATTAAACAAAGTTGTTACAAAACTTGCCTTGTATGTCCGAAATCCTAGTTTTTGAGCCTCTCCATGACATGTGGACCTTGAAACCCGTCTACCCACTGCATTGCTCCAAAGTATACTTAACTGACCATAGTTAGCACGTCTGTTGCCCCGAATTATTCTTTTCAACGCACGTTTATCATTGTCTGTTAATTTAGTTTTTCTTACGTACCGGCATTTAGGGGCAATGGAACCACTTGTTTTATATAAGCGAACAATATTTCGCACACTGTATTTTGACATATTTACAAATTTCGCGATTTCAGAGTTCTTTTTTCCATTTTTGAATAAGTTAATTATGATTAATCGAATTTTTTCATCAATAACTTGTCCACGGCCCATTTTTAAAAATTACACCAACTTCAATGCGTCAGAAATGCATCTGTCAATACAAAAAAAAAACATTTTACAATGGCGTCCCTTCGCACAGCCTACTTTGTTGTTAGTGGATTTTAGACCTAATGAATAGAACCGCTGTGTATGCATAAATAACTTTATTATTAACAACACGTTTATTGCCACTAGATTAAATATCATTCAAAACATTTGACAACGTTCAACCAAAAACTATTTTAGAGGTAACACTAAAAGTTTAAAACATATTTATAACAGCTACTCTTTGACATGTTCAAATAGAGTCTAATAAATTCGAATTTTACTAAGTGGGCCAACTGGAATGGGACGGGGCTCGTATAAGAAAGGAGATAGAAATCTGATACAAAATTATAGACCAATAGCGCTTTTAAACAACATATGCAAAATTTTTGAAAAAGTAATTAATGAAAGAATAATTTCATTTATGGAAAAAGAAAACCTACTCTCTGACTACCAAAACGGTTTTCGACGCAAAAAATCTACTATTAGAGCAATATTTCAGGCTCTCAGCCAAGTACTTGAATCTCTAAATTCTGGTAAATCTACACTTGCTATGTTCCTTGACTTGTCGAATCGTTCGACAGTGTAGATCATAGGGTTCTTGTTTTAAAATTAGAAAAATATGGAATTAGGGGCGTATCAAATAAACTAATTAAGTCATACTTATCGGATCACAAGCAGCTTGTCATTTCGTCAAACAAAAATGGAACATTTCTTATGTCCAATACCGAATTGGTCAAGAGGGGTGTTTCCCAGGGGTCAATCCTGGGGCCATTGCTCTATATAATTTATACCAATGAATTACTTTCGATAATTCCGAACACAATTCAGTTTGCTGATGACACATCTGTGGTGTTTTCCCTTAACCCAAGTGAATCTGAATCAGAAAAAAATATTAAATAGGTACTCTCAATGTCTTGGAAAACTGGTTTACTTCTAATAATCTTTTATTAAATGTAGACAAAACAAAGCTTATTAAGTTTACTTATCAAACAACTCCTACACATTGTGTATGAAAACAACAACAGATCTCTTGCTATAGGCACTTCGGCTACATTTTTGGGTATGCAGGTGGATCACCGACTGGACTGGCGACGTATGTTTGAATATTATAAGTACTTGATGTCTATTGCTCACAGAGCTCCTAAAGCTATGTCTAGAAACTAGTTATCCTATGCTCCTGCTCCGCGACACAACTCCTTACGGAACAGTACACCAAATAAACACAGGCACTCAATTTCGATTAGATATTCAAGTTACTTGGGCTAGGCCCTTTAACTGTATTGAATTAAAAGTTACCAACGGATGTTTGTTATGTTTTCTAATTTTAAAGTAGTGTGATGGTGAGAGAGGTTGACAGGGAAACAGCACGTCGAAAAACCCTGCTTAAGAATGACGGCACAACATTTATATGTACACTATATATACATGTTTTTAGCTCCGCCCCCTAGAATGCGGCGGTCGCTATTTCATCGAGCATACCTCTCGATATTGCAGTTTTAATAAAATTAACTAAAAGTTATATTTATCAAGTTCTTGTGAGAAAAAATTTAAGGTTACTTGAAAAATAGTCGAGTTACTACGATCGCAGGCTTCCAGGAGACTTGCATAGTCTTCCATGGCCTGCATAAGCTGAGATATATTTACAAAGGAGTTGATTTTATGTACAATATTGTTGAGTTTTAGCAAATCGCCTGATGGGCCTAGTGATTGGATGCCTGTACTTACATTTTCATTCGTGTTTACATTATTTAAGTTTACGTTTGAATTATGCACTTTATTAACACTAATTCGTCTAATCAGGGGAAAATCTCTATTGTAGGTTCTACTTGGGTTGTTCTGGGCTGTTTTTTTCCATGCTGGCTTAGGAGGCTGCGGCGCTGACATATACGTTTTCTTGGATTGGATTCCTTGGGGTTTGTTGTTGCAGTTGTGCTACTTTGACGAGATACACCGGACATTGAGGGTCAATGGACCGGTGATCTCCCCCGCAGTTTGCGCACTTGATATCGCCGCAAGTGCATTCAATTATTTGATGGGGCCCCGCGCACTTCGAGCACCTCCATTCTCTACGGCAGTATGTCAGGGCATGTCCATGCCCCTGACAACGCTTACATTGCATTATCCCTTTTTCATTACGATGTTATGCTCTGAGAGTTCTCGCACTCAATATTGATATTGAAACAGCTATTATGGCATACCACGCTTATGTGCACTCCCGTTTCAGATACGGTTAACGGTATCATCTTCTGGGCGAGAGGCGCGGAGGCAAACAGAGTCTTTATTCTTCAAAAGAGACGCATCAGACAGAAGCATCTTCAACCTGAGGAGTGTTGAGACCTGTAGACCTAAATCGTTCAATATAAAATTCTTACTTTCATATCCACATACATATATGAATCAATAATATTTGTGAAAGAAAACATGAACCTTTTTAATGAATTTAATAGAGATCACCACCATAGCAGTCGATTTAAGTACAATCTTAAGGAAAGTAAGTGCCACTTTACCTATATTCAAAAAAATGTACACTCATCTATAATTAAAATTTACAACAGGATACCAAGTGAAATTAGGAACCTAAATATTAGGGTTCTCAAAAAACATCTTAAAGAACTACTGCTTTCAAGGGCCACTATACTCTGGATGAGTTTTTGGGTGACACTCTGTGACCACTGGTTGCTTTGATGTGTTGTATTTTGTATGATTGTTATTTTAAGCTGTGTCTGATTAACGATTTGTGTTGTTGTCTGGCATACTGTATTGTATTATCGTTTGATGTAGTGTATTATTATTGATGTAGGTACCATTTCTGGTTTTAAATTGAATGTTATTGTAATTTTGTGATTAATGATCTAGGCTTATTTTATCTTGAACTGGACTTATCATATTCAGAATCCTAGGCCTATTTCTTTTTCTTCAAGATTTTAATTTAATAGTTTATAATTTTTATAATTTTACCACAGATTTACAATTGATGATTTAAGCCTATCATCATATTCTAAAAATCTTAGACTCACTATGACATATCTTACATCCTCTGGGTATTTAAGATGTTTTTGTGCTTTGTAATAATTGTACTATTCTATTTTTTTTTGACAAATGTAGACTTTTCATTTCATTTCATTTCATTTCAATAAGCAGGATTTTAGGGCCTTATAAATAACTACTGTAGTGAGGGACTATTGGGAAAAATTAATAACAGATAAAAAATTTAAAACATTATTATTGTTGCCAGAGTAAAAAATAAGGTATTTGTGTGTTTTTTCATCTACCAGGCTGTTCAGGCTAATTGCTTACTTTAGTTGTAAATCGAAAGTCTGAATATTAGTATCGTGTCAAAAACCAAAATCTTAAAATCACAATGGTATTGTCGAAAAGACAGCGTATCGAAATTTTGATATTACTTGATGGATATGGAGACAAGATAAGAAGTTAACGTGAAGTGTGTGATTTATTTAATGCAAAATATCCCAAAAACCATATCTCACAATGGACAGATAGTAAATATTTCACAAATTAGACGAACACGGTACGGTACGTAATTTGCCCAAATCTGGTAGGACAGTTGCATTGGATGACGATAAGAAATTGGACATAGCATTAGAAATTGCTGAAAATCCTCGTATTTCAACGGTCTCATTGGCTTGTAGTTAGGATATATTCCTCGAACTACAATTCGAAGGTTTTTAGAAAAAGAGAAATATCATCCGTATAAGGTGTGCCTTGTTGAAGAGCGATCGGAAGACGATTATGATAGGCAATTGGAATTTTGTGAGGAAATGATGAGATGGTGTGACGACAACAATGACTTTACACTGAATATATTTTTTTTGGATTTGGCTACGTTCTATTTAAGTGGAGTGATTAATAAGCACAATTATCGCTTTTCGTCTCATGAAAATCCACACTGGACATCAGAAGCGTATACGCAGCGTCCTCAAAAAGTTAATGTATGGGCAGGTATTATCAACAATCCATTTTTTTAAAGAAAGCCTTACGGCCGAACGCTACCTAGATTTACTAACATTCGAATTAATACCTAGAACAAATGTTTCCAAATCGCTGGATTGGGAGACGTGGTACAATTGAATGGCCACCAATATCCCCCGACTTAACGCCCCTAGATTACTTTCTTTGGACATATTTGAAAGAAAGATTTTATCCAGGATAGACCAGACAATATTGAAGATCTAAAGCACAAAATCACGGCGGAGTACGTAATATATCACCTGAAGTCATTCGTAATGCTGTGGACGGCTTTTACTATCGCTTAGGAGAATGTCAGACACTAAATGGAGGTCATTTCAGCATTTGCGGCGTTAAATCACCTGTAAATAGAATTTAATAAAGTTTAATTTTATGAAAACGTTTTAATTTATAAATTAATGAAAAACTCGTTGATGCAAACATCTTGTTTATTTGGTATGGCTGGATTCCAGTTTTCATGTGCTTTTCAACGAGCTCTCACAAGATATAGGTTTCCATTTGAAAGAAAAAGTTGTGTTAACTGGGGGTTGGGATTTTTTTTATTTAATCAAAAAAATGTGAAAAACTCAAAATCAGTTACCGTGTTTCAGCGTTTTTTCAAAACATTGCTTGCTCAAAAAATATGAATTTTATTCCAGACCTTTGGCCATCTCTGTATATGCGTTTTTTACATATTTTGTGTTTTTGAAGGAGAAATGCATATTTTAAGAACTTTTGAGATACAATTTTGCTTTTAGCATATCGATGCGTTGAGTTCTTGTGGTACATAAGTAAGTAAATTTATTTGCCTCTAAACGTATTTAAAACGATTTGAGGACCGGATTTGGGATATTTCGAGGTAAATTTTAAACATCGAACTTGTGGCAAGCAATTTCAAAAAAACACTTGCATTTCATAATATTAATCTCGCATTATTGAGGTTTCCAATTCTCTTGTGGTTTTGAGCACACAACGTTTTCTTTTTTAAATTAGAACATTTAAGAAAACGATGTCAACATTTTCCATATTTACACAGTTACACTATACATTTATGGTCAAAAACAATATGCCTTAACTTTTTGTTACCGCTAAGTCGAAAATCCCAAAAATACTTTAAAACGTTCTGAAAACTGGTTATATAGTATCGTGATGTAGGTGCCAAATAAAGTTTTATATTAATTTATATTTATAATCAAACATAGAACCCCATGTCTTAACGCCTTTTAATTTTGGTAACTAACAATGCGACCTTCCGAAAATAACTATTGAGAGAGCTTTGTGGCTGTCTTGGCTAGTATATCTCTTTATGGCGACAAACAATACCACCAACGGTCATGTAATAATGTTTTGAGTGAATAAACTAAAACTGAGGTTGTTTGCTGATTAAATCCGGAATTAGCTTATTTTGTCGGGGAATATAAAATAAAAAATCCAGCACCTGTTGCCCAAGATACACAATCTAAGGTTTATCAAGTAATAGCTTATAATAAATTCGTAAATCTTATAAAAAATACAGATTGGTCAGAAATCTTACAGTTAACTGATGTGAATGCAGCTACAAACTTATTTGTTACACAGTTTAAAGCATTTTTTAATTCATGTAAAACTGAAAAAGAAAACAAGCATAAAGTTAAGAAAATTAAAGAATGATCAACTGAACTTATTATTGCTTTTCGTAAAAGAGATAAATTAAAAAGAAATTTGGTCAAAAACGTAAATACACTGTTAATTAATGAATATAAAGAGTATAGAAATTATGTCAATGACTTAATTAAAAAAAACTAAATTTGATTATTACAAAAACCAAATAACAAGGAACAGAAACAACATAAAAAAAAATTATCAGATAATAGAGGATGCTACAAATAAAAGAGAAAGTAAAAAATCAGAGATTAACATTGTTAACAATAACAATGAAACATTTCTATCAATAAAAGACATGGCTAATTTCTGTAATAAGCTCTCTTGACATATTGTATAATAGCTTGGGGTGGCACCTACAAAACAAATTTGCAGCCTTTAAGAGTGGTACAGAATTATATCCTCAAAGTCATTTACAAAAGAAATAAACTTTACCCTAATGAAATGTTATATACTGCTCAAATCAGAAATATAGATCGCCTTTATATACAAAATGTTTGTTCCTTTGTACATAATACTGATCCCTTCCTCTGACCCATAGAGAAATTAACCTTCAATCTATAGATTACTTAGGACCTAAATTCTATAATTTAATACCAAATGAAATTAAATCTATTAAAAATCAGAAAAAATTCAATAAAGAAATTAAGGAATTTATTTTTAGGAATTTTGATAAGTTTAGGCCACTAACATAATGCAAAATGCAATCATTGAATTTAAAAGCATGTTTAGTTTTCATGTTGTTTAGCTTATTAGAATTTGAATGTCTTTTTTTGTTGTTGTATTGGGATGTAATGCTCTAGTGTAGGTAAAACATTAATGTTGGATAACTGTCATTAGATTTATTAAGTTTTAATTTAGTACCTTTATAGGCACACACAAGTGTTAAGTTGCTTAGGTGCCTATCTAGTATGTTAAATATTGTACCTCTGTAGAATAAGAATATATTAATTGAATAAATTGAAATTGAAAATTGAAATTTGACCAACAGTCAAAAAGTTATGTTAATCAACCAAGTAAAACAACTTTGATAATAATTAATTAGCAGTTTAAACATTTTAGTAGCTCACAATATCGTACCCAATCCTAAAAGTATAATAATATGTAATCTAAATAAAACACCCTTTGCATTCCATGCAAAACTTTTAATCCAAATGGACTTCCTATAGAAGTATATGTTTTGTACATGTACACATAGCCTTTACTCTACATTTAATATGTAAAATGTTAAATTTCAAACTTTTTTATTCAATAAAATCAATCAATCAATCAATCAATCAAATATTTTATGAAATAGTTCATTTCCATACAAAAGTCCAGTGGCGTAGCCAGAGTTAGTAGGGGGGGGGATCAGTGGCTGGTCGTGGGTTTAGGAAGGGGGAGAGCAAGCTCGCCGCATGCGTGCCTCTCCCAATTTTTACCTAAAAGTCGTTAAAAACAAGTATTCGGCACTTCTTGAATCGCACTTGTTGTGCACTTAAAGAAATGAATAAATAGGTACTTAACGATTCCAGAGAGTAAATCATTAAGACAGTTTATTGTAATTACAAATTAATAAAGTTGTAAAAAAAGTTCATGAGAATTTCAAAAACGTTCAAAAAATATAAAAGTTTGATGGCAAAAAGGGTTATTGTTTCCGTTTTTAAAGTGAAATTCCATTCGCCTGTTTTTACTTTTTCTTTAAAATTCGTTTGACTATAACACTCTCAATATTTAGCATAGCTAAAGCATTTAGTCTATCATTACCCATTGAATTTCTTAAATATATTTTAATCAACTTCAAAGTTGAAAAGCTCCTTTCGGTTTCCGCTGTGGCCATCGGTATAATCACAAGATTCACAAGTATTGTCAATGTCATGGTGACTTATTTAAAAGCTATTTCTAGTCCCGGATTTAAAATAAAATTTTATGTCTTTAAACAACCTTTAATTTCTTCATTTTGGCATCAGGGATCAGGCGATTTAAGTTCATTAACCAATCCAGTTACTGTGAAAACTATTGCGCATGCAGCGCACACCTTATGTTACAGGGGTTAATCCATATCTTATTATTCTGGATTCTTATATTTAATTAAGCTATAAAAGTTAAACAAAATAACGTGCATTGTTCTCGTCTTTTAAATTGTTAATATTCGTTATCCATGGGACGGGGGGATAAATCCCCCATATACCCCCCCCCCCCCCCGTGGCTACGCCACTGCAAAAGTCATCCATTTGTTATGTCATATCTCGTATATAATTTTAAAAAATGTAAGTTTTGATATATAAGTAGTTGAAGTATTTTCTCCTCTTGGAAATGATTCTAATTTGTATGAGAAAACAAGTATTGGTATTAAATAGTTAAAATAGGTCACATTAAATTGAAAATGAAATATTACTCACAATTATATGTATTAACGAAGCCGCTGGTGAAAACTAAAACCGGCTTACAGGGGACAGTTTTTTCGCTTCGTTCGAATGATCGTTAAAATGTCATAAGTGCGCATCTTTGAGCTGATTTGGCACAAGCACAAATTATTTAGCTACTAACAACGATGGAGACTATTGTTTCGAAAATAGAAATTCAACTTTTTAATAAGATAGTATATAAATAATAGAAACACTCGTATTTACAATTATTATAACGAGTTCTTTATACCGAAAATCAAATAGTTATAATTCAGTGTAATAATAATATTCAATAGGTACAATAATATTTCCAATAATGCCAGAATTTCACCTAAGAATAAGTTGGAAGTTTCGTACAACTCAGCATCAACTCAAAAATGAGTATTATTCAGCATATTCTTGATCGCGAGGATTTGTTTAAATAGCGATTAAATCTCAAAAAAGGCACACATAAGAGCCATCTATTACGGTTAAAATCCAGTATTTAAGATGCATTATAGTGATTTGACCATCTGTTTTGATAATTGCTTTTATTTTAGTGTCATCAGGAAAGGGTGAAGGTAGTCACACATCCTTTTACGAGAAATTGTAGCTTGTATGCTGGAGGTATGGAAATAATCACTCGGGGTCGTGATGACCTTCAGATACCTCATCATGGGTCATCATTCTATGAGAAGGGTCCACATTACATGACCATTTATGCTTATCAGCGGCTGCCACCAGAAGTTAAATACATCTCGCCCATTAAAGCATTTAGAAAAGCGGTCATTCGATTTGCTAAGTCTAATTGCTATTACTCTTTTAGACTGACAGAATAATTAAGTGGATCATCTTCTTATGTTTTAAATGTCTTGTAATTTTATGTAGTCAGCTATTATTATAATTTTAAAACATTGTATATTAACTGTTGTATTCAGGAGCCTTATCATTGTATCCTATCTTGTTTTACTATTTGGTTTCATTGTATCCTATCTTATGAATTTTTACTGTTTTTATATTGTTTATACTCAGGTATAGGTATAAGTCGGTACTTTTTATTGTGTTGCTTTCATTTTCTTTTTCTCTTAGACGTTGCTTTATCATATTGGTACATGACTTTGTTGGCAATAAATAATAATAAATAACTAAATAAATAGAGCTGTAAAAGGGAATGAAGACCCTCAATGAAACTGAAACTAATCCATACAACGAATAGAAATTTAACGTTGTAATAAGATAGTATATAAATAATAGCAAAACTCGTGCTTAAAATTATTACAAGTTCTTATAACGAAAATCAAATTAACTATATTTCAATGTAACATTAATAATGCATTCAATAGTATATCCATATTCAAAATACCAGAATTTTCCCTAAGAATAAGTTGACAGCTTCGTACAAATTAGCATTGAAATTTTTAGCATTTCTAGCAACACAACCAAGAATCTAATTTTGAATTGAAGATTTGTATGCTTGATTTATGGTCTTACTTATTCTGCTAAGATAATGAAATGAAAAACGCTGCCTGTGGATGGAGTTTACAAAGAAAACATATGAAAAATGTTGAAACATGGAATCGTATTTTTGAAACTTTAGCCCTCTCTGTCATTGCTTGAAAATATAACGGTTACAAACTGACTATACTTCATTACTAACTAAGGTTAAATTTCATCAAAGATTCTACTATTAAAAATGTTATGCACAATTTTTGTTATTGAATTATTTTTTATTCACCATTCCGTAAGAATATAGCTGATTCTTAGTCGTGAGGATTTATTTAAATACCGATTAAATTTCAAAAAAGCTCACATAAGAGTGATATCATCATATATTGATTACATTACATAGTATATTAATACTCCTTCAACCAATTACGTTTAAAATTCAGTAATTAAGATGCACACCTCATTATAATGGTTGACTATCTATTTTGATAATATCCTTTTGTTTCAGTGTCCTTAGGAAAGAGTGAAGGGAGTCACACATGTAGTTGCTTTAACTAAAAGTATATATTTAATATAAAATAGGCTTAAGGAGCTTGAACTCGAATTATATTTTGAGAACATGTATGTCGACATTCACATAATTTCTTAACTTTATAAAATGCATATCTTCTATGGATGTAGCGAATTCCAATTTTATTTATAATCTAATATCTATTTCTGATGGCAAGTAGACTTTATTGGTCGAATTTCTAGACTGTTTTCGATTTTCATTTCGTGGTTCAAAACTCTCTTCATTTACTAAGTTGGAATTTGAAACTTTCCGCAAAATTCAAAACAGAGTTTTATTCACAATATCCATACATGATTTTTGCACTCAACGCGCGTTTCGCTAACCATGTTAGAATCATCAAGATATAATTAAAAGAGTTTTAATCATCTCCTGATGATGCTGCGGTGGTGGATAAAGCTATGTTGTAGTTTTTTTTGTATTTAGTTTTCTTGAATATAAGTTTCTTAGAAGACACAGGGCTTAGAGCTTCTAAACTATAAAAAAGAATGAAAACAATCATGAAACACACATCATTTTGGAACAATTAATCGTATCTTATCTTTTAATTGTTAATTTATAGTGAAAGATATTTGTGGGCTTATACCACCATAAAATGCCATATTAATTTAATTCTGAATTAATTTTCTGTAATATTGCATTACATTTTATTAATTTTGTTTAGTGACATAGGATTCTAAATAAGAAAGGGCACAAGTTGCAACCTCAGAACTTGTGGAATGGTGCCGTAAATGAAGAATCAAGATAAATACCAAGAAACACAGGTCATACTCTTTCAAAAGAGAAGACAGCAACCTTCTAAACAAGTTAAAATTGACAGCGTTCTCATACCATGGTCATCCGAGGTTAAATACCTGGGGTTGCACATGGATATGGGACTGACATGGGAAAAATATGTGACCAAGGCAATACAAAAGACAAAAAA
Organism: Pissodes strobi; assembly: GCA_016904865.1. NCBI lineage: Eukaryota > Metazoa > Arthropoda > Insecta > Coleoptera > Curculionidae > Pissodes > Pissodes strobi. The sequence goes on along the minus strand of JAEQML010066544.1, from coordinate 1,115 downwards.
AACCATGGGTATGTTATATCCAATAATTGGGAGACGTAGTAAAATGTAGTTAAAGGTGAAATTACTAATGATAAAGGCAATCGCCAGAGCGCAACTAACATATAGCTCCCCAATCTGGGGATATACTTCGAAGACATATATTAACAAGCTTGCCAGCACTGGAAATATCCTAGTCAGGAATGCGGTTGGAGCTCCCTGGTTCATCCGTAATATAGGCTTACAGAGAGACTTACAATAGACCACCATTCAGGAAGCCATAAGAACAAGAGCTGATAGAACTTCCAAGTGGCTGCACATCACCCCAACCAGGAGCTTAGGAAGCTTGTTAACTACGACCCGGCAGAGGTGGCGCGTAGGCAAAAGGACAGGACTGCTTACCATCGATCAACAATTATACGGATCGAGACCTGGCGTTAGAACGCACCATCCAAATTTGACATTTAAAGAAAATAGAGGCTACTAACGCAGAACAATAAACTAAGGGAGAGAGAGGTAATTCGGTTACAGATGGGACACACCGAGAGTGTCAGTTATTCATGACCTCTTCAGAAATAATGGTTCTTAAGGTAACATACCTGTAACCATTGTTGCACTCAGAGATATTTAAAGTGCAACCACGACGGTAGAGTTTTAGTGGGTATTCCTTCTGGAAGCACTCCCTGCTTCAAGAGAGGCAGGAGTGTATAAACTTCATTTCTCCACCTCACCAAAAAATGACTAGTGAAATAATAGGAGAACTAGTTAAGTACTTATTTATTCCATGGTCAGGGTATTTATTTAAATCGGGTAGGATTTGTTAGATCAAAGTCTTGAGTGATTGTTTCAAATATTAGCAAAGAAGCCTTGTACATGCATGACATCTAGGATGTATCTCGTAGCGGATTGGCTGGTTTAATCTTTGGAAATGATAACCTGTCGAGTTTGCGCGTAACCTTCTTTCTATCCTCTTCATCGATATAAATCGAACAAGGGACACTTAAAAGTGGGCCATTGTGGGGTCCGTTACAGTGCCAACCCCCCACTTTCTCGGTGATCCAATCGCTTTAGGTTTTTAGCACCCTATGGCACACACCTAGCACTACCTAGCACCCAACTTACAGAGCTAGCACCACACC
>JAEQML010066543.1:0-19889 GCA_016904865.1 Pissodes strobi | reverse complement strand
TATTGCGATTTCTTACCTAGCCGCTAGAGGGCGTTTTATGACATAATGGCAAATAAGTAAAATTTTCTCGAAAAATTTAAATGTAACGATACCACTTTTTAAAAACAAAAGACAGCCAAATGAGAACGTAATACGTCAGTGAAAACCGCATCTCGGCATCTCCTACCTAACCTAAAATATAAGTAAAAAGAATCAAAACTCGAAATAAAATCGGATTTTGGGAAATTTTTTCGGAAGACCCGTTGTTATTAAATCCTAATTATCCTTATATTATATTATATTTCAAATCTCAATAGCAATTAATATTCATTCAATATAAGTGAATATTGCTCTTCTGTCCACATGAGCATGAAACATATTAAACACTTCTACGGGTGGAAAATTGATATTTTTTTTCCACCAAAATATCTCATATCGGGTGATCAACTAAGAATGGCCGGCTATATCTCAAAAACAAGTTATCAGAGAACTGTGTGGTATTTTTTTTTTTGTAAAAACGCCTGAGAAAAAAGCCCAGAAAATTATTTTTGAGGTTCCAAGTTAAGATTTTCTTCATGTTTTGACGATTAACAGGTATCGAAAATATCTGTATTTTAATTCTTACACATCTCCTTGCATTTTTTGTTTGCAGAACGAAAATTAATATTTGTCATTATTGATAATATAATTTTATTGTTGTAAACTTGTAATGTTTTATTTAAAATATTTGTTAAATAATAATGTTTTTTGCATTGCATCGCCGACTAAAAATCGATGTGATCATCGATGTTTTTCCTTTCGATGTATGATTGATATTTAGGTATCCCCATTATAATTGTTGCGATTCTATTTTCCAAAGCATATTATTTGATTTCTTTAAAAGAGTCCGAATTTTGTGTGGACAGAAGGTCAATATTCACTCATATTGAATGAATATTTATTAATATTGAGATTTTAAATATAGTGTTGGTATTTTAGCTATATTATTATATATTGTAGTAAAATAAGGATAATTAGGATTTAATAACGTGTATTCCGGAAAAATTTCTCAAAATCCGATTTTATTTCGAGTTTTGATTTCTCTTACTTATATTTTATATTAGGTAAGAGATATTGAGATGCGGTTTTCACTGACGTATTAGGCTCTCATTTGGCTGTCTTTTGTTTTAAAAAGGTAGTATCGTTGCCTTGAAATTTTTCGAGAAAAGCTGACGTACCTACTTGCCATTATGTCAGAAAACGCCGTCTAGCGGTTAGGTAAGAAATCGCAATCACCCCCTTGTTTATAGCCTAAGAAAAGCCCTTGTCAATGACTTCAAGCTTATTAAGATCCGTTCAGCCATTTTGAAGTTGAATTTTTTTGATGTGTAAATATCTTACGCAGCGGTATGAGGGTAAATCTCTGGAAAATGGACGGAAGTGTGAAAGTGAATGTGACATCATAACCCATGCGCAGTGATTAGTGCGCAGATTCTTTGGCGCTTCCTTGTAAAACGTGTTCTTTCTAACGCCAGAATATAGGCAACCAATTCCAAATGAGTGGTTGCCTATATTCAGGCGCCACGAAGGCGAAATATACTCTTTACGCTCAAATATTTGTGAAACATACAAAATACCAGGGCTTTAAAAAATTACCCAGTTAAACGCTATTGAAGCAATACAATAAATTACACAACTGATGTCGATATAGGATATGTTTACACATCAGGGTCTCGAGTACTAGTAAACTCGCTCATTTTTTTTTAAATGTTCGAACACCCCCCACCACTTTCCTTTAAAAGATAGATCAAAAAGTGTTTAACAAAAAAGAATCGAATTTATCTCGGCCTTAAAATGGCAATGCATTCTACTATCTTTAATTTAAGAAAATTGAGCAAAAAACGATTTTTAAAATTTAAGATGGCTATTATGCCTCCTGGCGGTCTTTTTGAAACTTAAAAATAAGTTTCGACCCAACATATTCTCTTGGCCGCTTTAGTCATAATTTTTTTACCGTAAGTATTTACGACAATTACTTTCCGAGATATAGCCGAGTGCGACTTGGTACATAATACTAACAGATTCTCCGAATTCCTGGATAATTTAATACCAGTGGCGTGTACTTGTCTGTCTTTGGGTATAACGAAGAACCCGCTAATAGCAGATTCATCCTATTTCTCAATAGTTATAGGACAAATAGGACAACTTTTGTTGCCAGGGACATGCACTGACCTGTTTTTTGAGAATGAAAAGTACTCGGTAAAAACCCAAATAATATTTCTTAAAGACCGCACATACTAACAGATCCATGTTAATACTCCGAGGCTATTTTTGATACCAATGGCATAATGTTGTGTCTTTGAATGTGCACGCCACTGATGTATGCTCATATATCGAATAACTGAGTATTAACACCAACCTATTAATATGTATAGTTTTTGAGAAATATTTGTCTGTTTTGTTTTCGGATATTTTATCATACACTAAAAGCTACGCTATTGGCATCAAAAGTTGCCTTATGTACCCCATAACTCTGAGTATTAATATGAACTTGTTAGTTGCTTTTGGTATTTTGCCGTACACTAAAGGCAGCCTGGTGTACGTCACTGGCATCAAAAGTTCCAAGGTAACACTATTATATGATACAAGTATTTATGTATCGCGTGATATAAATTTACGGGCTTCCTTCAATCGGCGTACTTACTACATTATAAATTATATGTTGACTGAAAACCTGGCAACATTGTCGGGCTTCCTATAATGTGAGTGCTATAAACATCGCGAGCTAGTATATACGCCTGGGCTTCGTAACACTGGAGAATAACCACATCACCAAAATCCCCTAACCCCGTATACCTCGGGCTTCCGTTCATGTGTGGGTTGTAGTGGGCTTCGTAACATGTACTAGCCATGTATATATATATATATATATATTTTTTTTTTTTTAAATAAACTTTTTCTCTCTAAATTATTTATTTTTGAACTTTGAATAAGAAGTAACTGACATCAATCATGACAAAGCAAAATAACCAAAAAGTTACTCACATGTTTATTTGGTGGAAGGCCATAGACGTAGTTGGTCATGAGCGGAAACTAACAGTGGTCCGCCATCCTTGCCTATGTAGCACATATTTCTCATTTGAGATCTAATAATTCCAATGAGGGACGCAGCAAAAAATTAGTTCGATTAAGTTTTTCCAAACTTATGAACAACGCAGTGTTTGGAAAAGCAAAGGAAAATTAGTAGAATTTAAACTGGGAATGTTCGGGAAATATTAATAGAAAATTAGAGGTAAAAGCGTAGATTTGAAAGCAGCCACCCCCCTACCACTCATCGGAAACATCATCGAATATCTAAGAGCATTAGATTTTCAAACTTATATCTTGGTAGGATACTAGAACGCAATTTTAATATTGTGAAGTTTATAAAATTATATAAAAAATATTAGCAAAGAGATCATCATCCTTGATACCATAAAATAAACAATCCATTTATTGTTTTGGGGTGGGAAGCAATTTTTAAAAGAACAATGTTCTTAGTGCCATCTCCCAATTTTTTCAAATAAAGTGAAGGGGTTGCGCATAAAAATTCACTAGACTTCAACATGGGCTCAAAGTAGCTTATGTAACCCAGAAACTTTAGATCACATCAACAACAATGAAGGTACGTCAATGATATGGTTAGCTCTAATCGCTAGGCGGATACTTTTAAATCCTGAACTATAGAAAATAAATTACTGAATAAAAAACATATTTAAAGAAAATCTCCTTGTTTTTTATTGGTAGCGTTCACGTCAACTATTTTCCGGAGGGCGATTATTGCTCGCTGGGAATAGGGTTATTTGCCGTTCAAAACAATTCCAACGTGAAAATAAATCAGACAGAGACAAAATGAAAGAAAAAAATAAATCCCGAGTAAATAGAGGGCACATCGTGAAACATTTAGTGCAGGGTTGTTGGCCACACTGGTTCCTATTTGTTTCATCCAATATTAAGGGAGACTGCACAGGAAAATCGAGCCGGATCGCTTTGCGAATAAAAAGGATCAATTTTGTTCTGTGAAATAGATTTTCTTTTTAAGAAAATTGTTTAAATATTGGAAGCGCGATTTCCTTTTTCTACAGTGGGAGATCAACTTGGCAGGCATATTAGCTAGTGTACTCGATCCTAATTTTTATGGTGACGCCGTATTATTCTATTTCGATACTAGCGGGTAATATGCACGTCTTAATAAAACAATAGATTTAAGTTCTTAAAAAATATGTCATGATTACTATAAGTAAAGTCTATACGAAGTCAGTGTAAACAGCAATAAATCAAATCTCGATTGACAGCCGGCATTCCCTTTGAATGATCCGGCATAGGCGTGCGACGCGACAGTAGAAATGGAAAAATATTGAATTCATTATATTTTACGTCATAATACACGTTTGCTTGATTGCTAGCAAAATTGGGTTTTAAACGTACCCTTTTTATGTCAGCATTACATAAAAAGTTAATAATAAAAAGTAGGATTATATGATTTTGCTGCACTCACCTGAGAAATTCACGAAAAGTCACTATTTGAATCCGCAGAGCTGGAATCTGAATTTGGCGTTAATATTATGGGGTCAATGGCCGGTAAAATACAATATTCATCCTCCTTTTCTATAACATGACATAACACAGTTCATCCGAATGCCACTTGCGTTTACTTCATCAATTACTGTCCATATATTTCCTAGTACGAAATCACTGTTAGTGCACCCTGATAGACAACTAACGAGGCTCTGACGACCGAGTCACGGCGGTATAACCATTTCAATGGGTACTGAGGAAATGCAGAACCACACGGATCCTCCACCAACCCGTAATGGCCACCGAAGTGGAGTACGGCTAAAATCCCCGCATGATTGTACAAGTAAAGGCACGGTCCTCAGTCTCCGGCAACGAGCTGGTCCTTGGCTACGGTAGCGACCAAGAAAGACGGCAAGCAGAGGGTGCGAAGAATCCCCGGGTTAGACCATGTATTACGACAAATGCATATCGCCATATATAACGTAAGAACATTGTCATCGGAGGAAAAGTTATTGGAACTAGAAGAGGAATTGAAACACATAAAGTGGGACATTGTGGGTCTCAGCGAAGTAAGACGGAAAGGAGAAGAACATCTAACTCTAAAGGCGGGTCACTAACTGTTCTACAAGGGTAATGACGAAAAGGCAGGAGGTTGGGTTTCTTATACATAGAAAACATGCCGAAACTATCCAACAACTAGAGGGTATAAACTCAAGAATAGCATTCTGCACTTTGAAATTGAAAACCAAACATAGCATTAAAATAATCCAAGTTTATGCACCAACAACTGCTCATCCAGACGAAGAAGTTGAAACCTTTTATGAAGATCTATACAGTGCAATTGGGCAATCCCCCACAAAATACAACGTAATAATTGGCGATTTTAATTCTAAGCTGGGACACAAAGCAGATTGCACTGAATTAGCATTAGGTCCCCACGGGTATGGACAACAAAACGAACGAGGCGGAATGCTTTTGAACTTTTTATTGCAAAATGGTTTCTTAGCAATGAACAGCTTCTTCAAGAAGAACCCTCAAAGAAAGTGGACATGGGCTAGTCCAGACGGTGTAACTAGGAACGAAATAGACTTCATAATTACAAACAGAAATATGGTGCACGATGTATCGGTCCTTAACAACTGCTCAATAGGAAGTGATCATAGACTAGCCAGAGCTAAGATCACAATAAATCTTAAGGAAGCAAGAACTAAAATGATAAACAAAAAACATCAAATAGGATGGACTCCTATAGAAAATATCAAGGCCTATGAGGAGGCTCTTCAAGATAGTCTTGAAGAAGCAGACTTGGAGAAAATGGACGTAGAAACAATAAACAATCGCCTGTTAGAAGCCGTGAGAAGTGCAGGACGAATGGCAGAGGAGAGGAAGATAAAATCAGCACAGACACAAAGAACCTTATGGAGAAACGAAGAGAGCTGAAGAACAAGAACGACACAAACAGGGACGAACTAGGACATTAGCAAGGCGGTAAGAAGTGACATAAGGCAATATAACACCAATCAAGTAACGACTTTCATTGAAGAAAACAAAAGTTTAAGGGTGCTAAGAAGAAGCCTCGCTACGGGTAAGAAAAGTATATCCAAACTTGCAGACCATCAAGGACAAGTAACTACAAATAAGTATGAGATTATCAAGACTGTAGAAGAGTTTTATAGATTGCTGTACAGAGAAGAGAACAAAAAAGAAGTTATTAGGATCAGGAAAGTGGAAAATATAGGGTCAGAGGACATTCCAGAGATAACAACAGCGGAAATCTCAAAATCACTGAATGAGATGAAGAACAGTTAAGCAGCTGAGGATGACCAAGTTGTTATTGAGGTAATTAAGACAGTGGGTCATACGTTACTAAAAGCTCTGGCTCTGTTGTTTAACGCGTGCCTCTCAAATAGAGCAACACCGTCCAAATGGGACAAAGCAGTAATAATAACAATAATGCACAAAAAAAGAGATATGACTCAGTTGGGCAACTATAGACCGATTAGCCTGTTATCCCACCTGTACAAACTATTTATGAAAATAATCGCTAAAATGCTAAGATCAAAATTAGGCTTCTATCAGCCTCCTGAACAAGCCGGATTTACACCTAAGTATGGAACAAATGACCACCTACAAACCATTAAAACGCTAATTGAAAATACTATTGAATACAATAAACCTTTGATCCTGGTCTTTGTTGACTTTGAGAAAGCATTTGATTCTGTCAACCAAAAAGCAATGCTTAGTTCTCTGGCTGAATGTAGAATAGACTATAGGTACACCTCTCTCATTGAATATATCTATGAACATGCTATAGCTTGCGTAGGACTCCATGAGGACACGGAGACCTTTCGTATTGAAAGAAGGATTCGTCAGGGAGACACAATTTCTGCAAAGCTATTCACAGCCCTGTTGGAGTATGCATGTAAAACCGTCGACTGGAATGGAATGGGTATTAATATAGACGGAAAGTTTTCAAATAACCTCAAGTTTGCAGATGACATCGTACTTATCGCTGACAGCTTTGACCACTCCTTCAAAAGGAGTTGGCCTCAAAATGACCTTTTCTAAAGCCCAATTCTTGGCCATCCTGGTTCACGCCAAGGACATCTCCGTGGACGGCAAGGACATCGAGCCAGGAACCTCCTAAAAAGAGATAAGAATAGGTATGGATAACCAAACATGCGAGCTAGTAAGAAGAATAAGCCTAACCTGGGCTGCATTTGGAAAGCTAAGAGACCTTTTCAGATGAACTATCCCAATGGGTCGGAAAAGAAAAGTGTTTGATCGATTTATTCTGCCGGTAATGACGTATGGTGCAGAGACTCTAACGTTAATAAAAACAACGGTGTACAAATTGCAACTCACCCAACGAGCGATGAAGAAAATAATGTTAGAGGTATCATTACATGATAGGACCTGGGCAGGCCATGTAGCGAGAACAAACGACGACCGATGGACAAGGAGAATTTTGGAGAGGAGACCCCGAATACAAGCACACAGAAACCGAGGACGGCCTCCAACAGGATGGACCAATGACATAAAGAGAATAGTATCGAACTGGATACAGGTGGCGCAAAACAGGACCGTTTGGACAGAGATGCGAGAGGCCTACGTTCAGCAGTGGACATCAAGGGCCATGTGATGATGGTGATGATGAATAGGGGGAAGCCGCAAATTAGTGTGACCATGTGCTTCGCATAATTTGTCAATGCCATATTCTTTTGTAAAGTTATTTTTTTTTAACAGCTTCCAATAATACTTTTTTGTCGCCTTTTGAGGAATTTCCATATTTTTGCTCTCAATGAATTTGAGAATATCGTCCTTTTTATTACTGCTATTGGGATCTTTGCTATGAAGGCGAGAATGATACAGTGCCTTGTGCATTACAATAAGGGAATTTGGGGGAATATTCGGCAGCAATTGTTCGGTAAACCACTTTTCAAATAGATTGGCGGTCATGTCTTCATGATAATCAGCCAAAGAGTGCTTTATATTTTTGGCAGACAATAATAAAGCATTGGGTATAAAGCCCTTATCACTTCCTGCATGCAGTATAATCACTCGTTTGCCGCGAGAACAAGGCCCGTTTCATTTGCAATTACTGCTATCATCTACCCAACTATACTCAAGTACTTCATGTGTATCAAACCATGCTTCATCTAAATACTTACTTAATACTTTACTTACCGGTGAGCAACTATGCGATGCGATTCCATGATAACTATTCTTTTATCCAATTTTCTATATTTAAAACCGCAATTGAGTAATATATTACGCAAAGTGGTAATCCGATAATTTATTTCGAATCATTTTCAATGTCGGAACTTTGCTGTCTTTGTAAAATTGATATACTACTGTGCGAATAACTTTGGAAGCATTATCAATTTTTTTAGCTTTTGGTCGAATCTTTTTCGCTTTAAAGAATGGTCAGTGATATCTCCTACCTTAATCACTTTATAAACTGTAGAACGTGGAAGTTTAGTAAGCTCACAAATTCTTTTTACTATTTCATTTTCTGAGGCCTCATGGTTTTCACTTTTCAAACATGTATACGTATTTAAAATAATTATTTGTGTTTGAATATGTAAGTCTTTTTTACGAAACTCTAAAAGCTCTGCAACGACATTGTTTTTGGGATTTTCAGATTCCGATTCACCATCAGAAATATCGGAAGGTCTCCAGAACGCCATTCTGATTAGCTAAATATTGATTTTCAAGAACAAAAATAGAGATAAAATACACACAGCAACAACAATCACTAAAACAACAACAAAGTACAAAGCAAATACTGACAAAACTAACAACACAAACTTGTCAAAACATTGAAACCACGCGGTGCAACACTGACTGTCGTTAAAATCATACGATTTATATGCTCTAACTCTAAAAACAATTAAGGAATTTCGCAGGGACCAATCAAATGCGAGAGTTTTCTAATACCACCCACACTTTGTACGGACAGACTTCTCAAGTCATCGTAAACTATCTACGAGAAGCCGTCAATAAGGATTTTGATTTTATTTCATGCATTTCAATGCAGATGTATGAGAAATTGATTATACCCCAATTTCCTAGCCGTTTATACTGACTTCGTATAGACTTTACATAAATACATGTCCCACAATAATGAATATAATTATATGCTCCGGTATGTATTTTTGTCAAAAGATCCTACATCTCCAAAATCTATATTTTGTGCTACGAGGTTCTTCCGAGTGTATATATAATTTTCTAACGAGTTTGAACCATAATATCAAACATTTACATTATTTATTTTTTATAAAGTTATATTTTTATGATATTTGCTGCCTCGAAAAGGTTAATTTTCAACGCAGCAAAAATTAAGCTTGAATAAGCTTTTATCAAACTTATGAACAACGCGGTATTTTGAAAACCAATAAAAAATTTGAAACAAACCATCCACATTGGCAAAATATTTGTTGCAAGTTGGGAGCATAGATTCCAAAGCAGCATTTAAAAGAATGGTTTTGCCATACATACGTACATGCTTAAGATACTTACTTATGTACATACATTGCTGTCGGTATCATGCGCCGTATTTGGTAACAATATAGATTAAAAAATATATTTTGAATATATTTAATTAAAAAGCTACTTAAATTATAATTTATGTGAAATTATCCTTTTTATGAAATCTACCATTAAAATTTTATAATGGTCAAATTCCCAACATAAAATGTAGCGTTGTAAATACTACAAAATCCAGTAGTGCGATTTCTTCTCTTTTACTGGTCGATTTGTGTTGTCGATACTATCGTTACCTTACTTCCCAGTGCAACCCACCAGTAACGATGAACGCAGTTCCGAGCTGCTCGAAGCGATGGCTCCGTTTGGAGCACCCTCTTGACAGAGGTCGTATGCATTTTTTGGAATTGACGGGTTTCTTGGCCTCGAAGCGTTCAGACAGGATAAAAACGACCAGTTTTGAAATCTGCAATTATCCTTGTTATTTTTGACCATCAGGTCTAATAACTTCCTGATTGTTGCGCGAGATTAATTGGCAAATATACTGGCAGGTGTATTTCCTGAAATTGTCGGCCGTATTTTCCGATAAAGATGTTTGACGAATATTTTGGTGACTCTTCCTACAAAAAAGGTTTGTTACATGTTAGTGTGTCTATATTGAACAGTAAAAATTATTTATAATTTAACTAGTGACCTTCACATAGATTGAACGTCCTTCCGTAGGACATTTAACCAGGGTCTTTCCGAGGGACTGATGCCCATTTGTTCTAGCGAATTCATTCCTTCACCAAGAGCCCGTCGTCTTATACGAAGTAGACCAGGCCGAGAAAGTGATCTTCCGAGCTGAGAGGTTCGCCTAGCTCGTCCATCTACACTGGAGCCCAGTCCAGTAACTTTTCACATAAGGCTGAAGGTATCGGCGAGTCTTGGTAGGATCTATTTAAATTATTAAGTGTTAGCCCTACCTGTATCTTTAATTTAGTTTTTGCTCTATCGTGCTAATACCTTAATTTTTCCTAGTGAGAACTCTGAAGGCAATTACCGAGAAGTATATTCTGAAATATTACTTCAAGAAATACCGAGGGTCAGTTCTCTAACTATATCTAGTGTTATTTTTTGTAAAAGGCCCGCCAACATTTTATCTCTTTCAATCTCGTTAATACCTAAAAATATGCTATACAATTAGAGCGTTTAGGTTATTTATGCTAAGTTTGTTGTATCTGCTTGTCAAACCCATGATTTGAACTTCTCGCCTTGATATTGGTAGAATTGAGCTCAACTCTCCTTACTTGGTGCGGCTATATTTATATATATATTTATTTTATTTAGTAAATACCTTTTTAACTTAGCATTCTGCAGACATTTTAGAAGTTTTCTATATTCCAGTTGCCAAGGGAATAAGATAAGCGTAGTTTAGTGGATATTTATTCCCAATTTTTACATATAAATTTTTACATATTTGAGCAATATTTACTGGGTAATATTAATATATTCTTTTAAAGAGAACTCTTCTCGTTAAGTAGTATCGAGGCAATTTATTGAGATTTTTATATAGTAATTGGTAATGTTATGTTATTGCTCAGAGGCTTGCTAAAGTACCATAAGTGCTAGTTTTTTATTTGCAATTTAATTGCAGTGAGGCCGAAAATCGTCTAATTGATACTTGATTATTGTAATTTCTAGTATTAGAGCGTCAATATGAAACTTATTTACCATAGCAATTAATATAATTGTGATTTGAACATTAATTAGGTATCACCTGTGACATACATAGGTCAGCTTAAGTGATATTCCATAATTTTTTTAGCATAATATTAACCATCAGTGATTTATAGCTTCTAAATTTTACGAAAGTAGATTGTTCTACTCAAATATTATTTTTTTCCATTTATTTCATTCAGTAAATACCTTTTTAACTTAGCATTCTGCAGACATTTTAGAAGTCTTCTATACTCCAGCTGCCAAGGGAATAAGGTATGCGTAGTTTAGTAGATATTTATTCCATAATTTTTACATATAAATTGTTTTATATTTAGGCAATAGTAACTGGGTAATAATAAAATATTCTTTTAAAGAGAACTCTTCTCGTTAAGTAGTATCGAGGTAATTTATTGAGATTTTTATATAGTAATTAGTAATGTTATGTTATTGATCAGAGGCTGGCTAAAGTACCATAACTAGTGCTAGCTACTTTTTGATTTGAAGTTTAATTGCAGTGAGTACTAGGGCGAAATCGTATAATTGATTTGATTATTATAATTTCTAGTATTAGAGCGTCAAAATGAAACTTAATTACTACCTATAGCAATTGATATAATTGTAATTTGAACATTAATTTCCACCTTTGACATAAATAGATCAACTTATTTGACATTCCATAATTTTTTTAGCATAATATTAACCATGAGTGATCTAAATCTTCTAAATTTTAAAAAAAGTAGATTGTTCTACACAAATAGTTTTTTTTTAATAAACTGGTTGTTTGTATTCCTGGTGTTTATTGTGGAAACGATATTTAGGCTATAGTTCAATCTCATTCTATTTTTTACGCTCTTTCAAGGGGATATTTTTCTAAATTTTATTATTCAATTTTCAGACAGATAAAATTTCTAATAATTTTCTTGTTGTAAAAACTTAATGGCGCCCGTTTCAACTGCCCTAAGCTTTAACCCACGCCTTTAAAAAGAACAAAACTACAAACGTGAGTGAGTCAGGCATATGTACCGTAAGCGAATAAAGCTGGTGACATGCGATGCTCTTACGAAAAGCCACATTATTACTTACTGTATTTGTTTTACTAACTTACCGTTAAACGACTATAGGTCGTCTGCTTTCTTATATCGTACCTATTACTGTTACTTATCGTTTTGTTTATTGAACACACCGTTAAACGACTTTGGGTCGTCCTATTTTCTTATATTATTACTGTTGATGACAGTTTTTGTTTAATGAACCTACCGTTAAACGACTATAGGTCGTCTGTTATCTTATATTGTAGCTATGACTGTTACTTACCTTTTTTGCTTACTAAACTTACCGATAAACATATTTAGGTTATCTATTATCGTGTATCATATCTATTCCTGTTTGTTATCATATTTGCTTAAGAGATACTTATTTTCTTCATTATCAGATCTGATATTACCTCGAGTAGAGAATTTATTTTGCAAATTTTATTATAGTTATTTGATTTATTCTTGCATAGCGTCTATCTAGTTGAGCGATACGCTTTTACTGTAATTGGCTGTAAGCCTCATGATAGTAAACTGTGTTACTCAATCGCAATTTGCAATTTTTACCTGTCGCCTTAAAGCAGGTCCCGAAATGAGCTCACTTCGTATTTACCTGTACATACTTACCGGCTATATGTAAATAAATTTCCATCATAAGTTTATTCGTTGATTTATTAACTATTTATTGGTATAATGTTATTATCGCGGATATTAGATTAATTTAAATTAGTTTTTATTTAGTAAATATTGCTTATTTTTGGTACTTTGCGACTAAATTGCGATTAGTCAGAACCTCAAGAATTCCAGGTTTAGTTAAAACTATTTCCAAACAGGAATCCCAAGGATATAGGCCATAGATTAAAACTTAGAAACTTACTTTCATTTATCGATCTCATAATCTAGTCGATTTACAAATCTTCTCATTAGTGTATGGGCGTTATCATAAACTCAACTTAAGTAATTATCTTTATAGTGTTTATGAAAGCATTTAAGATTTGAATAAACAATTTAATTCGAATCCCGATGTTTATTTTAATACCTTTTATTTCTAAACCTCACCATATACGTTTCTAAATTTTACTGCCCTGATTTCAATGTGTAAAAATCATTGATATATTCTTAATTAAAAATTTAGTAACGCCTTCGCCTAACTGCCAACTCTTCGACCCACGCTTTCATAAAGTTATAATCGCGGAGTAAATCTGGCATATGCACCGTTTGCAATTAACAAATCGTGTTACAAAGAATGTCAAAATTGTAGCCCTTAGTGGTGTTGCTAAAAATGCAGTAAACACCACTGAGCTCTAGTTATCTCTGTTGACATGGAGAACATTCTTAATACTCCAGGGAAATAAGGTAAAAAAGAGGCCATCTGCGGAATGAGGCCGAACAAGCTGAATTTTTGCAGAGACCTTCGTTTTGAGGTTCCAATGAAGCACAAAAAAGTCTCATATGCCAACCCTTGTGCGTCTTGAGATATCGAAGGTCAAAGGTCATGAAAATCGGTTTTTCGCAAAAATCTCGCTTCCAGTGCATCTGACGTCGTAAGAACCCATAACAAAACATACGTAAAATAGTATTCTCTGCAAAATTGTTCATATACATTTTTTTCGGACAACCAACCGTTTTCGAGATATAGCATGTTAAAGCGGGAGCGCGCATTCGTAATAAGTAGTACTGTATTATACGATCATCTGCAAAAATATTTTGAGTATGAATTAAGTCCATATCCAACATCACTGTTTGACAATGAAGGCATGCGAAAAATCGCAAAATCAAAATTGTATAATCTGATGGAGCCTGTCAATATTGAACTTAATGAAGATAATGTAACCTACGGCATCGATGGTGGATTTTTGCTACATCGTGTCGTATGGAACAAAAACGATGTTTTCTCCTACACTCTGGATAGATATGTTACATATTTGCAAAGGCATCTTGGTTCTAATATAATTGTTATATTTGACGGATACTCAGAGAACTCTAGAAATATAAAAGCAATGGAGCAATTAAGACGAAGCACTGCACTGTCTACATCTTATGAAGTTCGCTTTGATGCAACAATGATTGTGCCAGTCACCCGAGAAAAGTTCTTATCAAACCGATTCAACAAAAAGAATGTTATTGAATTGCTTATTGAACAACTACAAGCTGCCAACATCGCTACAAAACAAGCCAAGGATGATGCAGATGTTCTAATCATCGAAACGGCCATGGAAGCATGGGAAAAAGAAAGAACCGCCGTCATCATTAGAGAAGACATTGATTTGCTTGTTCTCTTAATAGGACGAACTCAGTCACATCACCGACACATTTTCTTAAAGAATATTGGCAAAGGGACTACATCAACACGAATTTATTCGTCTAAAAGTCTCAACGAATATCGTCGTTGCAAAGAACATATTTTGTTTTTGCATGCCCTCACTGGATGCGACACTACATCGGCACTATTCAACAAAAGAAAACCTCAGGTTATGACAATGTTTGAGAAACATCCCGATTTGACTCACTCGGCTCAAATATTTCAAGCAGAAAACTGCCCGCCAGATACAGTATTTCAGAACGGAAAGCGTTTTCTGTTAGCTATGTATGGTGCTCCAAAAGATGAAGTAAACCTTGACAAATTTAGATACACCCAATTCATTAAGGCTACACGACTTAATAGACCTGTTTAATTGTCATCCCTTCCACCTACCAGTGAAGCAGCTCGACAGCATATTTATCGGGTCTACTACCAAGTACAGATTTGGCTAGGGAAAAATCTACAACCCGAAGAATGGGGTTGGGATTTAAAAAACGACATATTACAGCCGAAAATAACACTGCTGCCACCTACTCCAGACGAACTATTAAATACAATATTCCGTAATTGTAAAAAGGGTGCGCAGTGCAAGTGTAGAAAAGCCGGGCTGCCATGCTCCAAAGTTTGTGGTCAGTGTCACGGACATGCCTGAACCCGTCGACAGAGTTGCAAAACATCGAAGACTTCAGTGACTTTGAGCTTAAAGAGTTTTTGCCAACAGACATAGATCCAACAGATATAGAGGAACCACCTGACGAAGATAATGTGTTGATGGAGGTGCTAGTGGAACCCGACGAAGACGAGGAGGAAGGTAAGGAAATATAAGGCGCGTAGCGCCAGGTGCAAAAAATGATATATTAATGTTAAAAACTTTTCCTAAGATCGAAAACATGGATACCATGTCAAAAAAAACGCGCCTTGCATTCTACTTCAAAAATAGTGGTGTGGAAAAGAATGTATTTTTTGTTATTAATTATTTATTATATATTTTTTTATAAATAAACAAATTTTTAACGGCTTTAATAATGGGAATTTAGTTTTCCAGTCTAATAGATTAATGAAAATGCTTTTACATTTACAGGTCTGCAGTATAATACAGTATTACCTATTACGAATGCGAACTCCCGCTTTATCATGCTATATCTCGAAAACGGTTCTTCGTACGAAAAAAATTTATATAAACAATTGTGTAGAGAATACTATTTTACATAAGTTTTGTTATGGGTTTTTACGACGTCAGATGCACTGGAAGCGAGATTTTCGCGAAAAACCCATTTTCATGACCTTTGACCTTCGATATCTCAAGACGCACAAGGGTAGGCATATGAGATTTTTTTGTGCTTCATTAGAACATTAAAACGAAGGTCTCTACAAAAATTCAGCTTGTTCGGCCTCATTCCGCAGAGGAAGTTTTATTTCTCTGGAGTATAAGATACGAAAGAAGGAAAACAGCAGACTTTCTATTTTAATAAAAGACACAAGATAAGGAATTTTAAAAAAACTACAGAAAAGAAGAAAGGGCATGGATTACTAGTGAAGACTAGGGTATGGCAAAACTAGTGAAGACTAGACATAAAAAGAATGCATTTTAAAACTTTTACCCTTAAGTGAGACACGGAAGGGGGATGTACTCATGCCTGCTACCTGTTAAGAATTTAAAGGTTGAGAGTTAGTGGTTTTGGATATGATATGCAGCGATGCCATTATCTAAAATAGATTTATCAAGTGCAATAAAACATCTTATTGATTCTAAATAATAGTCACTTTACAGTCCCTTTTAGAATTTCTATTTCAAGAGTCTATTCGGCTCTTATTCACATTCGAAATCGAAAAAGTTGTAACTTGCATGTAATAGGAAACGAGCATTCCATCGATTGACTATGAAAGGCATTACAATATTTAAAAGATAACAAGCGTAATGAAAGCGATATCACTTCGGTAATCATTTGTGCATTCAGCAAACAGATAAAGATATAGGAAAAACTAAAAATTAAATTTATTTCGCATCGACAATTTGTTCTTTTTTTATTCGCAGATCCAGCTCGATTTTCCTGTGTAATCTTCTTTATTATTAGTTAAAGCAAATAGGCATCAGTATGGCCAACAACCCAGCACTAAATGTTTCACGATGCGCTCTCTATTTACTCGGGATTAGGTTTTTTCCCTATTTTTGTCTGTACCTGATTTATTTTTACGTTGGAACTGCTTTGAAGGTCGAAAACACTGTTTGAAATGGGGAAAAATCACCCTGCGGAAAATAGTTTCTCGTTGTGCCAACAACAACGAAACAAGAATCTTTTTTATGCCTCTCCCCTTCTTAATTCTTGAACTTTGTTGATATTGTCATGACCTGTATTTCGTAAAGAAATGCATTGGTAGGCGTGCAGGTTATGTAGCTCAGTTTAGGGATTGATCTACGGCAGGCGGGAAGACATAATAAAGAAGATACTTTGTTGAAAACATTAACAATGTCTATTGGTCAATAACAGAGATACACTGTACCTAATTACTAGAGTACGCATGTCTTTCGGTTGAGGTATACTTATAATTGTTTTATAACAAAGTGTTTTAGAGTTGTGTTCTATCTTATGCCTAGCATTGGCCTAATTCAGATGAGTATTTGAGCGCCCTATCAGCACACCTGTTTGGCTTAATTTCACTCAGAGTTTACACTGCACTTTAACTATTTGACAGATTCTATTTTGAAATTATTTTACTTAGTACTTTGACAAATTTATCGCAAATTTGACTGACTTTACTACTGCTGGTGCATTTAGCTAGGGAATTAGGTTGCAGGTTAGAACCCTTTGATTACCACGTACATGTGAACTGTAATAAATCAGGAGGAGCTGGAAGGTGAGAGACAAAGTCTGTAGAATTGATGATTCGCTTGAATATTTATATTATAAAACCGAATGACCGTTGCATGTTTTCCTTCGATTAAATTACAAATAAACACTGATTATTTAATTCTACACCAGAATTGGTTATAGGTCTTTAGTCACTGTTTTATAAATATTGTTCTCCTTAAGAGTTTGTGTTGTGTTTCATTTAAGGTTGGTTTGATAATAAGTTCACTCAAGGATTACACTGCACTTTTAACTACTTGACAGATTCTACTTAGAAAATTATCTTTCTCAGAACTTTGACAAATTTATCATAGATTCGACTTTTACTACTGCGGATATAAAACCCCAAACTTTGTGACCATGTGATCGAGCCAAGCTCAGGTTAGGCTAAGGAGAAAAGGATAGATTAGGACCTGAAAGTGCCCATGTGGATAGCGCAGGAGCTGGTTTTAGGTGAGGCACAAAAGTCTGCCGAACTAATGGTTCGCTAGCGTATTTCTATCATAAAATGTGCTGATCGTTGCATGTTTAAGGTTCATAATCACTCACGTTGACTGCTCGCGTTGTTTACAATTTGTCTTTAATGTTTACATAATATTTTGCACGTTCAAGTTCAAACTTAGGACAGGATGATATTTACTACATTTTAGTAGTTTACAATATGGTAAGCGATTCGTTCTCCTGCGTACGAACTTTATAAGTTACCAAATTGATCATAGACCTTTTCATGTTTAAGATTTGATCTTTTGGCAGTTATGAGGATGGATATTGCATTGGCTGCTGGTGACTCTAGCGCAGAAAATTTGCGTTTACATACTCAAAATAACTAGCTTTTGGAAACATCAAACTTGCAGCTGCAGCATTTAAAAAAATATATGAAACTTTGTTACTTTAACTGCCAAAGTTTATGTAACAAAAAGTGTGAAAAATAAGAATTTTAACACCAAGCATAATTTTTATATAAAAAATGTATCGATCAATAGTAAGTAAATTGTTGTACATTACAGGTACTCACATGTTTACCCCGTCTTCACCTGTGATCTCACCGTGTTAATAATCTCCACTTATGATTGCATTACTATGATCCTACCCTACTAGTAATGTAGATAGCTCTTTTATACTATTAAGTATTGTTAATTAGACAGGTCTTTGCATATCAATGCTTTATCTAAAAACCCTGCACATATTTTGAATAAGAGCTTCAAACGCTTGCCAATACCCTGACCTGTTATTCCACAATATCTATGGAATTCTATCCATTCACTAATTGCTTGATCGTCTTCTTTCGCACAAACACCCTTTTGCTGTCGGGCATAGAATGGCATCTCAATTTAATATCCATTGGAATTAAGCCACATGTTCGCCAGTCCCGGCATCCATTATGCCGGCGCACAGGTATTTCAAAGGCAACTTCATTACGTCTAAATAATAAAATTGGCATTTCCATTCTTTTTATGATTTTCTGTCACGTATTTTATTTTATACGTTTATGGGTTTATAGGTACTAGGTGAATAAATAAGGTAAAGGAATATTGCATGGCATAATTAGTTTATTGGGGCAGTTAAACCCACTGAGGGACAATATACAAGAGACCATAGTATATTTGGTGTTAATAGCAATAAGTGTTTAGGAAAGTCAGCATGGCATAAAAATAATAAAATAATAATCTAATATAAATTATAGTTGGTAGATATTTTTTTCTTAGAAATGCAGGTGAGAAAATCCCTGGCACGTAGGCCACTAGTGTGGACCCTTTTGTGCGCCCTTTATTCCATCAGATCTTCCACGATCCGCAGCAAGAAGTGCAAATACATATTCAAGCGACGGAGCTCAGCATGCCTCATTACTGGAGTAATGAATCATAACTTTTTGGCCCGGACCATAGCTGTATAAATAACAACTTACTGGCTCTTTCAATGTCAACTTACAGTTCAATATGACCCCGAGATACTTGGTTGATCCTTTTTAGATCAAAGGTTGGCCGAATAATCTGAGGGCAAGGAGACTCTCCATCAGCCTACGTTTGTTCATAAAGAGTACTAATTCGGCCTTATCTAGAACGGCCCTGAGCCCTCCCCCCTGGCACCTTGTCTCTAACAGGTGAAATGCTCGTTCGTTGCATGAGGCTCCCCGTGCAACTGACGTCCCAGTCATCAATAATGATGTCCAGATCATCTAAGTGCAAAACTCAGCCTTGTTCAGATCTTGCAGTAAGCTCGCCACTGCTTGACACCAAAAGAGAGGCGATAAAACCCCATCTTGGGGGCAGCCTCTGCAGAGACGCTATTGACTTGAAACCTGACCTTTACCTACCCTGCAATAGAGGGATCTGTACCAATCCTGCCAACAGCTTGCCAGATGGTTTCGATATATAGGAAAACTTCCAGCGCGTATTTTCCACGGTCAGGCACTCTCTCCACCCTATCATTTAAGTAATGGAGAGCCATGTTCTCTCATATAAGGGTCTATTCTTCCCTGCGTTGTTTTCAAACTAGAGAGAATTG
>JAEQML010066542.1:0-19890 GCA_016904865.1 Pissodes strobi | reverse complement strand
TACTGGATGATGTCTACATATAAATTATTTACGTCTATTAATTACGATATATAGAGCAAACACCTAATATTTGGCGTTAACATCACTAATTTTCAGATTAGTTTTTGAACAATGAATTATTATCACTGACACTGAACGTTTATTTAATTGAAAAAACTTTTATTTTTTACAATATATTTCTTATAAATTGGCCATTTTTAACGAGAAAAAGTACAACGCAATTCCGCAGTACAATCAATCCCTTTTTTTGCATGGAAGAGGGTAATCTGGGATCTGAAAGTATTTGTGTAATTACGAATATCGGAAATTATGCTTTTTGTACATGTTTCTTGCTCAGTTGTGTTTCATTCCTTTTACTGTGTCTGAATAATCTTTCTCCTACTTTCTTTCACTTATATGCCTGAGATGTGCCTGCTATTACTTGTATTGCTACTGTCAACGAAAAGTATAGTATAGTTATTTTCCTAACAAGTTACATTTTTCCGCACGTAAAAACAGGTAGACGAATGACGCGTCGTTGCAATTTTAATCACCTCCTGATGATGCTAACATGGTTAGCAAAACGTGCGCCGAATCACTGAAATCATTGTAAGACTTGGCCACTCTGTAAAATAAAGTTCTTAAACCCTTTCACTCCAGGTATACAACATATGAATATTCTGAATTTTGCTTCCAGGTACCGCGATATCCACATGATGGATATTGGAGAATGAATTTCAATAAATATCCGTACTTCACTGTAAGCAATCTTTAGGCAGAATATAATAAAGTATACGTACTTTACGTATCATTTGTGGACTCTATAGGTCATTTTTGACTATTTTTTAGACTGACAGCTGTTTTGTTAATTTTCGATATCATTGTATGTTACCAATATCCCAACGCTGGATATCCTGGTATAGAACCAATAATTAAATGCATAGCGCCATTTTGTTTTAATATTTTGTCAACCAATATTTTTTTTATTAAGAAGCGGGTAAATATACCCTTATTTTTAGCAAAAAAGGTATTCTGGTATAAACAAGCCTCTAGGAAAATACGGCTGGAGTGGAAAGAGTTACGTTGTGTCTTATTTATGTTTAGCTTTGGTTAATTATCGAGGGAACCCTCCACAAGTTAATGCATTTGGGCACTGGGGCAGCTGGGTTTGGGGGACTCAATCCGGAAGGGCCGATGCAAGTTTCCTTGTATATGGGCACTGGATGCACGGAAAGTCTATCGGACTGATGGTCAGCTTATATTAGAAAATTAACTGTCTGTTGCAAATTACGGCTCATTATCTATTGCGTTGTATATAAGATTGTCTTGTAATTACAAAAAGGTAAAGAGCTCACAGAATTTTAGCTTGTGACGTCATGTATGTGGGCCTTTGCGATTTGGAGCGCATATGCAGGAGGGGGGCTTGCGGGTGGAAGAGTAATCGGGATCGAGGCGCAGTTGGTTGTTACGTTGCCAAACTACAACAACAGTAGCGGATATTAGGATGCTCGTATATAAAGACTGTATCTGTTACATTACAATTTCTCCAATATTGTAAATACATATTTTCATAAGATTTCCTTTCCTTTTTTTATAATGTGGTATTTCGTAGTTTATTTGTTTAATTATCTAATAATACTACCTTGTTCGTAGCAACAGCGCATCATCTGAACGATGTAAGAGAAAGGAGCAAAACAAACGATTAGTTTGAAAATTTGTCAATAAAGGCTGCGGTAATTAGTGTTGTTTCTTGAATTTTTCTGAAATTAAAACTATTCATGTGCCTTTAAGTGCATGAAACTTGTACCTAATATTTCGTTGTATATTTAAGTATACAATTTATATTGTTAGGGGTATTTTTAAATACGTAAAACCATATGTTTCGGACTTAAAGACTTGTTGTTTTGTGCCGGTCGACCGATTTGTTTACAGCACAGTTTATAAAGTTTTTTTCGTATTTAATTGCATGTTTTTCTGTCCGTTTCGGCTAGTTTTGTGGTAACTGATACTTAGTGTAATTTCGCCTCAAAAGTATTGCATTTCTGTTTTTTTATGGCAGTGGCACACACACACTAAGGGAGATCATATGTCGCTTGTCGGTAGGTTGTAATTAGCGGGAAACAGATGTCCTGGGAGTGAGTTCCACAGTGATGCAGTGCGCCAGACAAAGGAGTTCTTGTCAAACGATGCAATAGGTGTTTCCAGTTGTACGACGATTTGGTGCGCTATTGCCGTCTGTCGTGACTGTCTGTCAGGCGTTGCCAGTGGCGGGATGAGATCGGCCAAATCCTGGGAACATCTGCCGTGAAAGTATCTGTTAAACAGGGACATCTCGGCCACATGTCTCCGGTGTTCCAGACTTTTTAGTTTCCGGGTCAACTCCGGATCGCCGATGAGACGTACAGCTCTCTTCTGAATGGAATCCAGCAGCGCTTTAGTGCGGCACCCCAGAGCAATATTCTAAGCACTATCTTATTTGCGCTTTGTAGATCAAGAACAACTGCTGCAGTGTATACAGTTTTTTGTTGCGAAATAGCCCAACAAGCTTCTGGGAGGCTCATTTTGCGATGTTAGCAACGTGGTCATGCCAGGACATGTTGCTGTTGACCGAGACACCCAGTAGTCCGATTGACGAGGATGAAAGAATGGTCGATATTGCCATAATGATGTCAGGGCTCCTCTAATTGGTCCTCTTGGTATACGTGGCTGCTTGGGTCTTTCCTGCATTGAACTTGACCAAATTTCAGTCGCACCAATTTTGAACTTTCTCCAGGTCTTGATTAATTGCTGTAATTGCTCCTGTATGCGGTGATAAGTCTCAGTCGCTGATAAAGGTTTTTCTGATCTAAATTATGAGACAAAGGTACTTCCATCTGCAAAACTGTAAACAGGATTATTCGTTTCGGTTAGTAGGTCATTAGTATAGATGAGGAACACAGTTGGTGAAAGTTCCTGATTGTGTTTGTCCTTAGTTTCGTCGATCACACGTTTGCATTCGTTTCTCGCTTCGACAAAACAATTGTGATTTTCAGCGGTCTGATTTTGCTTCCAGTACTTGTAGGCTTGCTGCAGCTATTTCGCATCTTCTGTCGAACCAGGGCTTTCCTTTTGACAGCAACTTGATGGAATTTGGGATGTATGCTTCCATTCCTGAAAAGATGACATGCGTAATCTCTTCGCAGACATTCCTTAGATTCAAACCATGCACATCCTGTCTAGTCACCAACAGTTCGAAAAGAGATGCAGGACATTTTAATTTATACACTCGAGACACAAATACAGAAAAATGTAATTTATAACGTTGCCTATATAATCATAACATTTATTATATAAATGTTACTTGCTTGATAAATTGGTGTTATATGATCAAATTTGTTAACATTGTAAACAAATCGAATCCCTGCATTCTGAGCCAGCTGAATTTCATTTTGAAACTCAACACTTAAGTATCCTTAATACACAACATTGCAATAGTCCAGCTGCGGAAGAATGAGAGATTCAATCAACATCAGTTTAGTCTTAATAGGCAATAAATATTTGAAAGGATACAGACTTTTCAATTTAAAGTAAACAGATGACAGCTTATTCCTAACATGAGCCTCGAAGCCTAAGTTCCTATCAAATATCAACCCAAGGTTCCTGGCCTGCTCTACATATGGGAGTGTTGTACCATTAATATGCAGGTTAGTAAGGTTAACAAGTGAACTTTATTAATGGAATGATCAGTGCCAATAAACATAAAATTACTTTTTTTAGCATTAAGGACTAGACCATGACCAATAAACCACCTATATATTAATCGAAGGTCATCATTTATCTTTTGCATTGTTCCACTGGATGTGTCAGGCATAAACCCACAAACAAGCTGAGTGTCATCAGCGTAGAGATGGATGGAGCAGCTCTTTACCTGCATTGGTAGGTCTGAAGTGTACAACGAAAATAATAAGGGTCCCAGTATGCTGCCCTGCGGTACACCCTGTGCAACAACAACCGAATTAGATCTTGCTCCATCCAACTCCACCACCTGGGTTCTAGAATACAAATAGCTAGAAAACCATGAACACGCCTGCTCAGAGAAACCATAATACGACAGCTTAGCTATTAGCATTTCATGATTGATTAAATCAAATGCCTTGCTGTAGTCCAAGAGGACAAGCAAGACACCCTGGACTGGTCAGCATTTCTAGATAACTCGTTAGATACATTGCAGAGTGCAGCTGCGGTACCATGGCCTCTCCTAAAGCCAGATTGCGTGGAAGGTAAATCTCCTTGTCAGCAATACATTTACTGAGCATGTCATGGACCAAAGCCTCGAATATTTTTGAAATTATAGGCAAGAGACAAATTGGCCGAAGGTCATTATAGCCTTCAACTTTGGACACCTTCGGTAAAGGCTTAATTACAGAGGTCTTCCACACATCCGGAAAGAGATCTTCATTTAAACACATGTTAAATAGCCCAGCTAGTGGGGACACAATATAGTCTATGCTATACAACAGCATGTTATATCCTATGTTATCAATTCCACCACACTCTGATTTGATTTTGGAGAAAGACTTGTATATATCATAGGTTGAAACATTTACAAAATTAAACTGGAAGTTATGATATTTGTTTGATTTATAGAAATCTAATTTGTCCCTATCCACTGTAACAGACAACTGACTCACAGAAGCAAAATGGTCACTAATTTGCTGAATGTTCCTCAGATGACTAGGAATTTCAAGGGAGCCTTTAGTCTGAATATTCCATTCATTTATACGGGACCATGTCTTCTTTGAGTTAGTTTCTTACTTTTTTTAATTTAAATGCTTTTTTTTTCGCTCCTAATTGCAAATGAAAGGTAATTTTTTAACTCCAGATAGTACTGCTTTTGAGCGTTGTTTTTCGTGCTCTTGTATCTATTAAATGCTTTCCGTTTTAGACCAATAATTTCTTTAATTGTTTCTGTGATTTAAGGTTTAAATCTCCTTTTTATAGTCCGTGTTTTTACTGGTGCATGACGGTCAAAAAGATCTGTTAGTTTTCCGTTTAAGCAGTCCAACTAAGCACTTATGTCTCCATCAAGTAAAACACTAGCAAAATCTGTGTGCCACATTTCCAAGTCGAAAGACTCTTTATAAAAACTCCTAAAGTCCCTGTATGTCACAGTCCTGCTTATCCATCTCCAATTCACAATAAAAAAGCCTGTGGTCTGTTAGGTTCAACATTTCTGATGTTCCAGCAGCAGCCAAAACAGTCAACATATTCTCCACACATATAACGTCCAGAAGCGAATCACTAGTTCTTGAAACCCTGGTAGGCTCTGAAATAACCTGCTTCAAATTAAATTGCTCTAGAATAGTGTGAAAGAATCTGGTTTCAGTATGCTCCATGAAAAGATCGATGTTTAAATCACCCATCAGTAAGACATGATCATACAATGGGGATAAACTGGACAAAATAGATTCTACACAACTTAAACACTTATAGTTTACCAATGGAGGTCTGTAGAGAATGCTCACTAATATTTTCTTCGATTTGAAACTTCTACCCATAACTGCTCCAATAATTGATCGTCTGCCACCACCAACGACACATCAATCACCGAACACTTTAAA
This sequence comes from Pissodes strobi, assembly GCA_016904865.1. Classification (NCBI taxonomy): domain Eukaryota; kingdom Metazoa; phylum Arthropoda; class Insecta; order Coleoptera; family Curculionidae; genus Pissodes; species Pissodes strobi. The sequence continues at coordinate 14,311 of JAEQML010066542.1, read as the reverse complement.
TCAAAACGCACATAGACTCCCACTTCACCTCCGCGAGTAGCTCGATCCTTTCGAAAAAAGTTGTATCCATTGATATTAATATAGTCATCAGGATAGTCCAAGTGAAGCCATGTTTCTGTGATCGCAAAAATGTTCCACTTTTCCTCTAGAATCAATTCCTTAATATCAGGAAAAGAAGGTATGAGAGACCTGATGTTAGCATGGGCTACTCTGATGTTGGCACACTTAAGACTCCCCAATTGCTACTGTAGCATATGTGATCTAAACTCTTCAAGTTTACTCTGGTATACTGAACACTTGTAATCCCATGCAGCATGCTCACAAGGAAATGCTACCGTTAGATTTTGTGTTAGACCTAACGCAATTGATACACTTGAGAGAGGCTTCCATACACTCCTTGACAGAGTGATTTTTCGTGCACCTAGGACAAGCTATATCTGTTCCACAGTTCTCCGCCAAGTGATAAAAACCACAACATTTAAAGCATCTACGCAATTTCAAACCATCATGTACTCTACAGTAATCATAGCCAATAAAAACATAACCAGAATCTATTATATGTTTGTAAACTTCACGATTGACTTCTATTAGGCAGTAGTACAGATTGTGTTTTCTCTTAACCGGCTTAACCGATATGATTTTAAGGCTAGAGCTCTCAGGCATTATTGAAGCATTTTGTTGCCTCAGCAGCTCAATCGACATCTGAGATTCATAATTCTGTGTTAGGCCTGTTACTTTCAATCTATGTTTAAGATGTCCAGCTGCCTTAAGTTGATACTTGTCTGGAAGTTTCTCTGTCACCAGTTGGGAAAATGTATCCAATTCCTCTTTTGTGGAACAATTTACCACCATGCCACCCCTACTTATTCCCTTGAGACATTGCACAGTAATATTTTCCTTTACTGGATTTAGATTCTTCAACAAGTCACTTCTAGTAACATTTATACTCTGGGATACATCCTTAGGTTTAATCAACAAGGCATTCTGTTTCTTGATAACCTGTGCAAAGGTTTGACTTATAGGTGCTGAGGAACTCGGCGCTATATCCCTTTGACATCGTAGCTCCTTGACATCCTCACGAATGTTAAAAATCTGAGAAATAACAGAATCAAGAGTTGCAGATTGCTCCTTCACAACCTCATTCAGAGTTAAGGCCCCGATCTCCGAAGCTATGATTTCTTTCATAGCTGACAACAGGTCACTAGGATTGATATCACTAGGTCTGTTCTTCAGTGAGATCCGACAATCATCACAGAAGGAACACAGAATTCGATTTTTCTTGAGTTCCACACATCGAACTTCAGAAGCACTAAGCCTGGAGCACCCTGTATATAATTTAGTGGAAGAGCAATCACAGGCCCAAAGGATGGTTTTTGAATCCTCCACCCTATTGCATGCCCTACACTTCATCTTGGAGGCCGTAATCAAACTACTAAGGCAGGATGCAGATAGTGGTTCAACTGCCCCACCAGCTTAGTCCACAAAGTTGTTGTGGCAGTTCCACCTGGGTTGCCCGAGAAGAAGAAGAAGAGTACCCAACAGCTGACAGCTCACAGATGAACAACAGCAAAAACAAACTCCAAAAGTGGAATCCAAAATGCGCCGGCGAATTTTACGGCAAAAACTTTTAAAAGTACCAAAGAAAACTCTATATTTATAGTCTCACTAGTCAGAACAAGTTTGGATATACCCACAGGTACTACTTTCACAAATTTTAACGGTCACCATTCACAAAAATCTACTAAAAACTCGCATATCACAGGAACGTATTTCTTGGGGGATACTTGCCTCGATTCTACGATAGATCTGTCTAAATTCTAAATCACGGATAATTAAACGTGACAATAATAATAATAATATTAATCTTTTGTTAAAAAAAAAAAAGAAAATATTTGCGTACATCAACTTAAATATTGAACTTATTAAAGCTACCTTGGCTAAGCCTGACCAAATGGCTACTCGCACTGAACTAGAAGTAGTAGCGTTGCTAACCCCTTGAGTTTCACAAACGGCAAAATATATATAGTTAGTTGGCAGATGAATGAAAATTAGCTACACTCTAAAAAAGTTTAAGGACATCTTAACCCTAGCATAGAGGTCCATCTTTAGATCTTAACTTAAGCAAAAAAATAGAGGGGCAGAATTACGTTCAAAATTAAAGAAACGAACAACAAAACGTAATAATATAGCACTAGTAGATGAAGATCCCAGCAGACCCCTCTAACACTTAAGCAAGCTGAAATTTGTTAATATTAAAACTTTTAAACTCTTCAGGTAAAGAGCTACATTTATCTAGTTAACAAATTGTCACATTTTGAACTAAATCCCTCTAAAGTTATTTGAGTCCAAATAAAAAGTTTTGTAGTAACGAGTAACGACGTTAAAATGAATAGTAATAAAATTTTCTTCGAGGAATCATTAAAAAGTTGCGTTTCCAAAAAAAAACGGAGGTAGTAGATTGAGCATGTAATAAAAGAAGGAAAAAAAATGTGGAACATTTTTATCGACTTAGTTGAAGATCCTTTAGTCAAATTATTCGACGGATTTTTCTGGCAGCGGTAATGAAACATCATATTCTTACACAAAAAAGCAATTCCCTCAATATATCGTTAAGTAAATATTGTATGTAATAAAATGATATAGTATTACTGACGGTTTTGTATATCAATGGACATATAAGTTAAGGAAAGCTTCGGAAATTCATTCTTTCATTTATTGTGAATATAACAGGCATTTTAAATAAAATTCAATTATATCAAACTTATTTTTAGATGAACCCAGAAATGTGTGAAATTTATACTGTAATACCCAAAGATGCTTACGTGTAAGTTGAAAATGACCCGTTTGCTAATATGCCCTTTGCGGTGGACTCGCAATACAAAATAGAGTGGTATTACAGTAATTTTAAAATCATCCATTTATTAATCACCTACTGATGATGTAAACATGGTTAGCGAAACGCGCGTCAAGTGCAAAAAATACTGTGAACTACTAAAAAGCATAAATGTACTAATTAAATATCACCCTGTCCTAAGTTTGAACTTGAACTTGACAAATGTTATATAAACATTCACAGTTAATTATAAACAACTAGAGCGTTCGACGGAAGCAATTTTAATCCTCCACGTTGCTGTTGATCAGATTTATGTTACGCCAATGTGCTCTCATGCGCGCCCTTCTGTTCTATAAATAAATCGCTTCCGATTGGTGTCGCCCAACCTATGCCGTTTCTCCGCTTTGCAAGGCAATCGCGATACGTTACCCGCGCACTTAATGGCGAAACGCATAAGCCAGAAAGAGACAGTAAACAGTAGTACGGATGTTTTTCGGATGAAGGGTAGATAGACAAGAAGGAAGAAGGCTGTTAGCGTTAGCGACGAGACTAGCGTCAGCATGTAAAAATTGTAAAACAGTTCACCTTAAAATCTGGATTAAAGTTGTAAAATTGAACTTTAGTTTTAATTAACCCAAGTGGGGATATCTTTAGGCAACCTCAAAGCTTTCAAGATCCCTGCAAAAACATTTTTGGTCCTTCGAAGCGAATATCAAGCTGAAAACCAATTGAAAGTACCTCAAAAACACGTGAGAAAATGGCGCTCGTACCTACCTGTTGAGCTGGGGAATGATGCAAGATGCAATACCGAATGGAATTCAATGGAAATGTGAAAGTATAAGGTCAGGCCTATCCAATATTAACCTATACATTTAAACCAATATCGAAGCTATTTGAACCACCACATTTTTTAATTTTTAAACAGCATATTTATTGGCTACGATTTGATTGTCCTTTGGTTATTTTTATAAGCTGGATACTTGGTTTTTTCTATTGAATTTTAACAATCCTAGACAGCCATTTGTTTTAATGTGGTCAGGTAAACAATAAACTCTCATAAATTATTGTTTATTTAACCCATATTTTTGAAATAAAAACCCAGCCTGGTATTTTATAATTTTTGACCCCAATAAACCTCCAAAATGACAAAAAAAAGGTAGTAAAGTTAGCAACAATGAACCTCAGCAAGATCAAGTTAATAAAGAACAACTAGATATTTATAATATTCTCGTAGGTCGCCGTGATGCTCTAACGAATCAAATAAATAGATTTCAAGCCTTTTTAGAAACTAAATGCGCCGCTTTGGACAGCCTTCTTCTAAAAATAGATTTAAACGCCAGTTTAAGCAGAATTGAAGCTATTCTTGGCGAATTTGAGCATGTTCAATTAGAAATCGAGCAAGTGTGTCTTAATAATGAATTCGAAGAATTAAACGAGCAAGAAAATGAGCGCGAAGCCTTTGAAAATCTGTACTATGATAATATTTCTAATGCTAAATTAATTCTAGAAAAAATAAATGCCTTGCATGTAACAGTTCCAAAGGACCAGGTGATTTCAGGCCCAGTGGCGCACTTACCCTTTTTTCAATCAGGTGGTCAGTATGGTCCACGTCTCCCCCCTATACCGTTACCTAAATTTAGTGGTTCTTATGAAACATGGACCAATTTTAGGGATACCTTTGTCTCACTTATAGATAAAAATACACAAATTAATAATGTAGAAAAATTTTATTATTTGCAATCCGCTTTACAAGGGGAAGCTTCTCAAATTATTGGCTCTTTAGCTGCTACTGACAACAGTTATACTACAGCATGGTATCTGTTGCAAGAAAGATACGAGAATCGAAAGGCAATTATACATTCCCATGTCAAATGTATTTTTGATTTGCCCATTATTAAAGAGGAATCATATATACAATTACGAAAGCTTTTAGATTCATTTCAAAATCATTTTAAATCGCTGCAAAATCTGAACGAGCCTGTAGACCAGTGGTGCACACTTCTTATTTACCTTTTAAATTCCAAATTGGATTTTAATACCCGTAAGGAATGGGAAAGCTTTTCTAAGGATATTGATAGATCAGCAACACAAGATATTTTAAAATTTCTATCACAACGTTGCCATTGTGTGCGTCCTATGTGCAAAGATAAGCATTTGGTTTACTTTTGTAAAAAATTCATAGATTTGCCTGTATCAGGTAAGTTTTTTGAGGCAAAAAAGGCAAATTTATGTACCAACTGCTTGCGGCCAGGACACCGGAATGGAGAATGCAAGTCAGCTCACACCTGTAGACAATGTCAAGGTAAACATCATACATTTTTGCATAACGAATCTAACCATAATTCAGATGTTAATTCTAACCCTTATAAACCTTCTTATAAATCTCACTCGGGATATATGCAACACAATCAATCACCACCCAGCCTAGATGCCAATTTGAATCCTACAAAGGTTTCTAACTCTAAAACTTTAATCCTAAGCGAAAGGGCAAATCCTCAAATTGCATCTTGTGGTTCTAATCATAACCTACATAATTGTGCAGCATGCAATAGTGCAACTTATGCAAGTTCAAACTAGTGATGGGCTTATCCGAATGAAAAATAACCTGTTATCCGGTTATTAAAATAACCTGGATTATTCGGTTTTCATTCCACAAGTATTCGAATGAAAAATAACCTGAACCTGATACGTCGTACGAATTCAAATGCGAACACGATCCGTCGAATGATCAACGAGCAAGGAGCGGTTTCAATTTAGTTATGAGTTATGAAGCAAGTTTTGATGTTTTAGCTCGAATAAAAGATGAGTTTTAAAATTTCAAATGTACCGGTAGGATGTGGAATGTGGAAGCCGAACTTGGGGGTTGAAAATTAGCGGATATTAAGTTAAGATTACTTAATTTACTTTTATTGCCTACCTAACATAAAAAAGTGCAAATACAGCAATTTGTTGACATCTTCAAAGAATCAAGATAAAAGGCGGTCGCTTTTGATCGGGCCGGCCGATTTTTATTGTGATTAACAAGCAGCCCCACCCCACATATTTCTTATTTCTTTCATACACTTCTTCGTAATGAATCCAGCCTGCTTTCCAATACATAACACCAATTATCACCTAATGTTTGTTTAGTTTTAAGGTTATATATTGGAATTTAGAATGTAGTAGCATACATAAGTCGTAATATAACTATAACAATATAATATGTACTATTAGTTATTAATATTATTATAGTACTATAAATACATCGCCAGAGAGAAATAATTTTTTGCAAAGTAGATTTTTAATAATTATGTTCATTACATGTAATCAAGACATCCAAGAATCATATTTTGAAACTTAAGTATTTTTGATTGAAAAACGTAAAATGCTGTTTATTATATTTTGTTCAATAATATTGCGTAATCAAATATTTACTCGTATTCTATTGTTATTTACTTAATTATTAAGCCATGCTTAATAAGACAATTACAGCAGCTGCGAGTTACGAATAAGATACCGATGACGCTGAACCTCCTTCCTAACCGGCTGCGATCTCTAACCTGAATGTATTCGAATGATTATTCAAATTATCATTCGGTTATTAATATTATTTGAATACAAATAATTCGGTTATCAAAATAATTCGGTTATGCCCATCACTAGTTCAAACCTAACTTGCCCCAATGAACCTATACATTCCACCATACGAATGGGGGTCAAAATACTCAAAATTTGCACTGCACCAATCAAAATCCTAATTCCTTTGTGCTTTTATCTACTGCATTGATATATGTCTATGACAAAAATCACAAACCCATACTTTGCAAAGCTATTCTGGATAATGGCAGTCAATCAAATTTTATTAGTGAAAAATTATTTAAAAAACTTGATTTGCCTTATCACTCAATAAGTATGTCTGTTTCAGGCATCGGCCCAGATGTTACAAATCTCAGCAAACGCACCCAACTGCACATAAAATCTGCTGTAAATAATTTCTGTGTAAAAATACCCACATTAGTGATTAACAAAATCACAGAACTCACACCCCAATTTCCCATTGATCTTTCTCGAGTAAAGTTTCCTAATGATTTGCGTCTTACTGACTCGGAGTTTCACACACCATCAGAAATTGATGTTTTAATAGGCGCCGGTTTGTTCTATGACCTTCTTGGTCCAAAACAAATAAGAACCGGTAAAGGTAGCTCTATTTTACAGGAGACTAAGCTTGGATGGGTCATAAGCAGTCCAATATCCTTATTAGTGAATGTTTCCCATAATAACACCCCTAGCCAGTCACTTGTCAGCACCAATGTACTTCAAAACAGTTTAGAAAAATTCTGGTTGACAGAGGAAACCACAGAACAAATTCCCCAAACCCTTTCTAAGGAAGCACTTGAATGCGAAGAACATTTTCAAAATACAACTCGTCTTGACCCAACCGGCAGATTCACAGTAGAACTTCCTACTAGGTCTACAGTTTCTGAGCTAGGTGATTCTTTGCAGCCTGCCTCAAGGCGTTTTCATTCACTAGAAAGAAAGCTTGACAAAAACCCTGAAACTAAAAGGGCTTATGCGGATTTCATCAATGAATATAAATCCTTAGGCCATATGTCTGAAATAAATCCTGACCTGCCTAGTTCTTCTAAATATCCAATCTATTACCTTCCACATCACTGCGTGGAAAAGCATGATAGCACCACGACACGCTTAAGAGTCGTTTTCGATGCCTCGTGTGTTTCAAGTACCGGCCTATCCCTGAATGACACCCTCAAGGTCGGTCCTAATGTTCAAAATGATCTTTTCTCAATCCTTTTAAAATTCCGTAAGTATGATTATGTCCTTACTGGCGACATCGCTAAAATGTACAGACAGATTCTATTAGATCCCAGCCAGCGCAATCTTCAGCGCATAATATGGCGCGATGACCCTAATGAGAAACTTCGACATTTTCAACTTAATACCATCACATATGGAATGGCTAGTTCCTCCTATCTAGCTACTCGTTGTATAAAGGAAATTGCTGATCATTCTGCAGATGATTATCCCCGTGAGAGCAATGTACTTCGTTTTGACTTTTCGTCGATGATGTTTTAACTGGGTCTGATACAAAAGAAGAGCTTATCACATGCGGAAGAATCTTATTAGTTTGCTAAAAACCTACGGACTTGAATTGAGAAAGTTCTGTTCGAATGATCCTGAAGTACTATCTGATTTAACTTCTGAAAGTTCAAGCAGTACTGATTTTATACTTAATGACTCTCAGAGCACAAAAACTCTAGGCATTTCTTGGAACTTCAATCAAGATTTGTTTATATATACTTCAGCCATTGAATCCCGCCTTAAACCAATTACCAAGAGAACAATATTGTCGCTAATTTCACAAATCTTCGACCCTTTGGGTCTCCTTGGTCTAATGGTAGTTCAAGTAAAGATCCTTCTCCAGAAACTATGGCTTCTCAAGATAGATTGGGATGAACCAGTTCCCTTAGAAATATTTCGAATTTGGAAAAATTTTACCTATCATTTATCCCTAGTTGACTACTTTAAGATTCCTCGACAAGTCACAATTAAAAATGCTATTTCCCTTGAACTTCATGGATTTAGTGACTCCTCTATAAATGCCTTTGATGCGTCCATTTACGTACGTTCAGTTGATTCATTTGGCAATATTGCTGTCAACCTTTTATGTGCTAAAAGCCGCGTGGCTCCCCTAAAGGCGGTAACTTTGCCCCGTCTTGAGCTTTGCGGAGCCTTGGTTCTTTCCAGGCTAATGAATAGAACTGCAAAAATTCACACCGGCGTGGATTATGCAGGTTTTTTCCTAATTAAAGATTCTAAATTAAGGAATCGAAAATTCATTAAAGCTTACCTATGTGTTTTTGTGTGCTTGGCCACCAAGACTGTGCATTTCGAGTTGGTCACGGATCTCACTTCTCAAGGTTTCTTGGCTATGCTCAAACGATTTGTTTCAAGACGAGGTTTATGTCAACATTTATATTCTGACAACGGAACGAATTTTGTTGGAGCGAACAGCGAACTGCGCGAAATATACAAAATTTACGAGACACCGGATTTTCAATCCTATCTTAAAAACAACATGATTCAATTTCATTTTAATCCCTCGAGATCTCCGCACTTTGGGGGTTTATAGGAAGGAGTTGTAAAATCATTTAAGCATCATTTGCGCCGTGTATTATTCGATAAAAATCCTCTCACTTACGAAGAGTTTTATACCTTTGTGGTTCAGGTGGAAGCGGTATTGAATTCCCGTCCACTCTTACCTATCAGCAACGATCCTAAAGACCTAGAAACGCTGACACCAGGGCACTTTCTTGTTGGCCATTCTTTAAACATGATTCCTGATTCCGATCTTCAACAAGTGCCAGTTAACCGTCTTACTCGATACCAAATGCTGCAGTCCATGGTCCAGCACTTTTGGCGAAAATGGTCGGAGCAATATCTTCACACCTTACATGAAAGATCCAAATGGCGGTTCAAAGGCAACCATGCAAACCTGCTCGGAGCTCTAGTTCTGTTAAAGGATGAGAACAACCCTCCATTTAGATGGGCTACTGCGAGAATCATTGCTATGCATCCAGGCAAGGACGGAATCACGCGCGTAGTCACTGTGCGTACCGCAAACGGTAACATTTTAAAACGCAGTGTGGTGAAGGTGTGCATCCTCCCTATTTATGACGAAACCCCGATTTGTGATCCTAAAGAGGCTTTACTGGTTAATCTGAAAGATGCTTAAGCCTTAACCTTTATGAAACGCTACCCCTTAGCTTTAGTCCATATTTATTTTTGGATTTTTAGATTTAAATAACTCTATGTATTTTGTAACCTTAATTGCTAACCATGTTATGTTTAAACCTAGTTTAAGACTTGTTCTGTAACCTTTAGGCCTTTTAACTGTAAACATTTAGGTTATTGAAAGGAACCGCAGTGATTTCAAGGGCGGCGGTATGATCAGATTTATGTTACCCCAATGTGCTCTCATGGCGCGCATGAGAGCACATTGGCGTAACATAAATCTGATCATACCGCCGCCCTTGAAAGCACTGCGGTTCCTTTCAATAACCTAATGATCAGATGGCGAAACGCATAAGCCAGAAAGAGACAGTAAACAGTAGTACGGATGTTTTTCGGATGAAGGGTAGATAGACAAGAAGGAAGAAGGCTGTTAGCGTTAGCGACGAGACTAGCGTCAGCATGTAAAAATTGTAAAACAGTTCACCTTAAAATCTGGATTAAAGTTGTAAAATTGAACTTTAGTTTTAATTAACCCAAGTGGGGATATCTTTAGGCAACCTCAAAGCTTTCAAGATCCCTGCAAAAACAGCTGTCACCAGCATTTTGTAACATATAAATATGCAGGCAAACGCCAAATTCATCAGGGCTTTCGGGTCTCTCTCAATACCGCTCAATTCGCTGGGGGCAGCACACAAGTGCGTCCACTTCTAGATGTTATATCCCACAACCTCATTATCTGTGAACACCTGGACATAGGTCCAGGGTGATCAGGTCCTTACCTAACCTGGATGTACGTGTGCACAGGTACACGGCACCCGGGGAATTTTAAAAAGTAGTGAGAGTCGAATCTACGAGTGAAGCATCAAAATTTCCAGTAAGGGGATTTTTAAAAGTAGTGCAAGTGAATTAGAAACGCTTAAAGACTTACCATATAAATATCAAAACGAATACATAAATAAGACAATCCAGCTCACATAAACTTTATTAATAAAACAGTGACCAAGGGCCTAAAAAAACTTTGAACTAAGCCTCCTTCGAAAAGACATGAATTTAGTATTAATTGGGTATAGTGTATACTCTTAATTCATCTATAAACCTAAACACGCAATTATTAATATTCAGCCTAACCGCTGCGCTGTTAAGTTTGTTTGTAAATAAACTTGTTATTGTTTTTATCAATGTGTCTCCTTTATCATCTCTTCTCAATTTAACGTAGTGCGTTCCCAAATCTGGGCTACTCTCCTGCACGCTAAATAAGGCCACATGTAAAAAATACAAATTGTGACAATCCTGTTTCGGTATTGTGGATAAAACACTGTTTTAGCGCATTTTGCCGAGGGTTCCAAACCCCAACATAATCATCCACTTATGTTTATTCCTACTGGAATTATTCGAACCGAACCGGTGCCGGTAACAACAGAATCGAACATTGAAGGTTAGAGAGGTACAGAAAGTGGGAAACTGTAATAGTTCGATATAATTACAATACTCGTACTATCAAATTTTAATCATCCTGCTGCTTTTTTTTAGTATTATACACAAGTAATAGATGCCAATGTCTATCAGGTTGAAATTAATTTTTCTTTTAAATATAATATTTGATGATTATTTAGTTATTTTCAAACAAATATTAATATTATATTTAAATTTATACAAACACAGTTGGAGGAAAAATTATGTTGATACTTCAAATTAATGCATTTTAATCGAGGAATTAGGAGAGGTAAGAGATTAGTTTTCCTTTTGGTTTCTGTCGTAATAGCGAGAGGTGTTTTGTGGAGATAGCATCACCTTTTGTTCCTACTCTCTGATTTTTGATATATTTTTGTTATTTTAAACGTATAACATTGTATAGGGAAGAATAGGTCAATTAAGCTTACGATTTACGCGTTACATTATGGGAAATTTTCTGATAAATTCTTGTTTGTTTTTCACCCAATTTTACTGATCTGTATCCTATCTTATAGCGTAAATTATTTCAGGTAAATTGATGCATGCGGCTTTAAAAATCCTAAAACCCCAGCCACAGGCACAAATTGCAGGAGAATCGAAACGGCTTCCTTACAGTTTCATGGGTTTCACTTAATTTCTTTACGATTTAATCATTTTAAGGGAGGGTCAAACTTTCAAACTTAGTGCTTTAGTGTGATTGCGCGATTCTGATTAGGTTTCGGAATGGAAGGTGATTGTGACCAAATATGTTCAAGTAAACCTTAACCTTCGTATCTCCTAATAGCAATAGAATAACCAGGTAGGATAATGGTGGTAAGATCCCTAAAGAATACAAAACACAATAAAACAAACTTACACCACTTGTGTAGGACAATTAATCCTACCTCAAATCTATTGGTGTTGGTTATTCAATTCTCCAATCATTTATTATAGTGGTTCTAGTACAGTCACTTTATTATGTATGCTTTGCATGACATATAGACAACCCTGTTAACACGTTGTATTGTGTGTTGCATATCTAGTAGGGTATGTTTCTGACGATATCAAGGTTTAATGTTAGAAAAGGATGGTCTAGTATGGATATTAAAATGGCCGACCACTAAGTTAAGCTTTTGTCAGTAGTGTAATGTTTTCACGTTTTATTAACTAATACACATTTAAGTACATGGAAATTGGTGTATTTATTTGGAAAACAACCTTAGGTTATGGGCCCAGTCTAGTTCAATAAACGAAAAGTGTAGGAAGAAGGATGACGGAAAAACTGGTTAACGTAAAACCGTTTGATGGCGTCGGCTTCTCGAACTGGGAGTTTCGTGTGAAATTGTTGTTAGAACACCACGGAGTGTTGGAAGTGTTAAACAGGACTTCTCCTGAAGATGCAGCCGAATTATCAGCCTTCACGAAGTCTGACACAAAAGCAAGGAATATAATTGTTCAGTGTTTGGCTGATAAACACTAGAAATGATTAAAGGAAATGGTACTGCGAAGGTGATAATGGATATACTTGTAGCTACGTATGTAAAACAAGGGATCTCGAGCCAAATTCAACTACAAAGGAAGCTGACAAATATGCAGTTTAACGAAAAAGAATCGCTAAATTACTTTTTAATAAGTTTTGAGAAGAAGAAGTTGTGGCGGAAACTTAGATGATAAGGAAGTAATAACACAGTTATTATCATCTTTACCTGAAAAATATCAGTCGGTGACTACAGCTATCGACATTGTTTTTGATACCAGTCCTAATGTTGTCACCTTAGAATTTCTAAAACGCAAATTACTGTTAGAGGAAGCTCGTCAAAATCAGAATATAGAGGAAAATGGCCCAAATGTAAGTTTCTTGCTGGTAATGGAAGAGGAAGGTTTAACAAGAATTTTAGAGGTGGAAATTTTCAAGATCAGAGTTATAGAGGAAGAGCTGGTACTCAACAAGCACCTGGAAGTTCTGGAAACTTTCCACACGCTTGCCATTCATGTGGAAAAATAGCACATAAACGCTCAAAGTGTCCAGAAAATCAAAGAGGTGATTCTCGTGGTTTTTCATGAACGTGGACAATATCATGGTGGTTTTCAAGGTCGACATAATGCCCAAAGTACTCAAACTCAATCAGAGGAAGAAAATATTTCATTTTGGACTAGTTGTGAAGAAAATCAGAACGAGTATGTGAATTTATCTGAAAAGAATGAAATCCAGTTAGTGCAGTTTGTAAAGACAGTGGTGCAACTAACCATTTAGTTGGTACAAACTTGAGTGACTTTTTGGAAAATCCTAGAAATGTATCTCACAAATAAATGTTGCAAAGGAAGATAATATAAATTTAAGAACAGGTTCAGGAAAGTCGATGACAATCAAAAAGGTATGGGCATCTGAAAATTTGGCTTACAATTTAATGTCTGTAAGAAAATTGGAAGAAAATGGTTTGGAAGTGATTTTTAAGGACAAGAAGGTGTCTCTAAAGAAGAATGGTATAACAATTTTGGAAGGAAAACTAAGAGGAAACTTATATTATGTAGTTCTTGAATGGAATAATGAAAAACACAGAGCCAATGTTACAGAGGATGATAAGATGTTGAAACACAGACAAATGGGACACTCAGGATGATACCCAGCACCAGGACTTTGTGAAATTTGTCTAAAGGGAAAGCAGACAAGAATGCCATTTGACGATACAGCAGAAACTAGAAAATCCACAAGGATTTTAGAAATTGTGTCATCAGATATATGTGGACCCATAAGTCTCCTGACTCATGATGGAAAGAGATATTTCATAACTTTTATAGGTAATTTCTCGCATTTCTGTGTATGCTATTTATTAAGTAATAAAAGTGAAGCTGTAGGAAAATTTACAAAGTATGTGGAAATGGTAGAAGCGAAATTTAATACAAAAATAGAGAAACTGCGATGTGATAATGGAGGAGAATATTCATCCAAAGAGTTCAGACGTTTCTGTGCAGAAAAGGGAATCAGAATTCAGTATACTGTGCCATATAATCCAGAAGAGAATGGGCTTGCAGAGCGATTCAATAGAACAATTATGGGTAAAGCTAGATGCTTGATATACTACTCACCACTTGAAAAGTCATTCTGGGGAGAAGCAGTAAGAACAATTTATCTAATTAACCGGGCATAGACAAGAGTATTAAAAGAACATATGACTCCAGCTGAAATTTTGTATGATGAAGCACCTAATTTGGGAAAAATCAAACGTTTTGGATCTGATGCATACAACTTGGTGCCAAAAGATGTTATAAAATCAAAATTGGATCCCCATTGTGAAAAATTAATAATGATTGGGT
>MU194248.1:1042-19891 GCA_016904865.1 Pissodes strobi | reverse complement strand
GAATCTTAACTTGAGGATTTTCTCTTATAAAATGTTTTGTTTTGTTAAGTTTTTTTTAAATGTTAGTTTGAAATTTTGAAATATAATTTTCAATTTGTGATTGGTAATAACATTTTCCAACATCCATTTGCCATGGGTTCTCCAATTTCTTCCGTAATAGCGCAATTAGCTATGGAAAATTTGGATGAGAATGTTGTAAAAAAACTTAATTTTAATATATATTTTTTCAAAAGGTTTGTTGATGATTGTTTCACTGCTGTACCAGAAAATCACCTAGAAGACATCCTAAATGCCTTGGCTATCTTTCATATCAAATTACAGTTTACTACTGAAATTGGAGAAAATAATCGAATCAATTTTCTCGACCTAACATTAATTAGAAATAAGAAGGAACAAAATTTAGAAACAAAATGGGACACAAAAATTCCATGGTGGGGCCGAAATCTCAATTTTAACTCTAATCATTCAAATAACCAAAGAAATAGTGTGTGTGCCTCACTGACCGAGCTATTGCATTAACCTTTCATGAATAACGTCTTGAAGTCTTAGAAAAAGTCAAACAAACACTAATAAACAATAATTTTCCAGAAGGAGATTTAACTTTAAACAATAATAATAGAACTTTTATTCAGTATTTCTCATTCTTCTACTTCAATCTCTAAACGAGGGTACACATATTATATGTTGATACGAATAGAAGGCAATGTGTTTAAGGGGCATTTAGTGTTTCAGTTTATGCATACTACAACGCAAATAATTGCAGCCTAAAAGCCAAAAACAGATAAGCGAATGTATTTGAATATCGTGCTGTGGTGGTAAAGATAACAGCTATTTTACGGTTGCTCTATATGTGTGTATAATAGTTTCCTGTGTGTCGTCGATATCTGCAAGTGATGTTTAATCTATGGTACATTCATGGCCATTGAAGTTTAAATTGCCGTAGCGCAAATTTTATTTTATATTTTATTTATGTCTATGCTGAGTATTATGAGTATTATGCTTGAAAACATACAATGAAGCAAGCGCAAATCCTATTCATCTAATTGCCCAGTGTTATTATTCCTTGATATGCTCACTTTATGATGTTGCTATTTGCTTACTATATCAGGTATAAAGCTCAAGCAAGACTCCTCCGTTATTATGACATTTTACGGGATATACAATACAACATAATTTGACTTGTTTTTTAAGCAGTTTGCACGTGTAAGCTGGTAATGGCTTGTTTGACATATTTTGTACATTTAAGATGTTTTTTTTTGGAATACGGTTCAGGCTGAAGGACTAATATCATCAAATGGGCACTGTCGTATTTTTCTGATTTGGAATGTTTTAATCTTGTTAGCAATTATTACGCTGCATTTTTGTAATTAAACATTTGAGACTCCAGAAAACTGTCGTAACTTAGTTTCTTTTAATAACATTTGCTTCTGGATTTCACTTTTTCTCGTAAATTTCATAATACATGTTAAGAAATCACACACAATATATATTCTCCAAATATAGTGACAGTATCAGCACAGCTTGCCAAACAATCAGCTATCAAACTCTAGGCGGGAACGGTCCGCGCATTCCCTCGCGCAGGCCGCCATTTTGGCTTAAAACCTATCAAATTCGGTAGAGTTGGTTTGTCGCTCGTGGTCGTGTGAGGTGAGTTGTTTGTGTTAGCCAGTATCGTAGTTACAGTTTTTATATATATTTTTGGTAACAGTGATTAACACTTGTGTACGTTCTTGAATAATTTACTAAAACAGTTTGCAAATATTTTATATTAGGTATTTATTATATGGTTTGGTATGTGTTACTTATATGTTGTATGTTGTTGAATCCACTTTAAATGACCACAGTGTATTATATAAGAGACAATCAGGGTTATTCTGTTTACAAATGGTTATGAACATTGCTATATAACAATATATTGTTGCATAACAATATTGTTAGGAAATGCACTAAGTATTCTTTTTTGACATTAAACATTTATCTTTATTATTTGTGATTAGCAAGATATTTTTAAGAGTAAATTTGTCACTCATTTTGCTCGCTGAAACGTCACTTACCTGTCACAGGGTTTTGGTTTCGAATATTTCTCAAGAATACTAATTTTTGATGTGATATCAGCAAGATTATTGAATGAGAAATTATTAACGTGACAGATCATATGTTTATAAATTTCAAAACAGGACACCAATATGTCAACATCAATGCTTTTTAACCAGATAGTGTGAGCAATGTCTATATTATAATAAATAGATGGTTGTAAATAAGTTTTTTCGTTTTAGTTATGGCATTGGTTTTTTTTCCTAACATTTAATTACTTATTCTATTTTCAAATTTTTTTCTTACTGTATAACAGATTTCTCTTGTAGGCTTGATTTTAATTCTTGAAAATGTGTGTCCTATAATAATACCCTTTACTTAAATTGTATAGTTTTGAATTATGGGAATTCAAAACTATACAATTTTTAGAAAAGACAGGAATTATGCAGCTTCTGGAAATACAAGAGGTGGAGGTGTTCTTATCCGCGATAAGAACACCAAAATAATAATAAAAAAAATAATATAAAACCTCATATTATATGCACTGATTATGAATCAGCGTTACATGAGGAACTCTGGGTATCTGTTTCTATAGGTGGCTTTAAAAAACTGTACAGGGTTATCCAACGAGGACTAGACAAGGCAATTTTTTGGCTTTCCCTGTACTTTTATAAAAAAAACTGAAACAGCCATCTTATGAAATTTTCTCCGCGAATTCGGATATGTTCAGCAAAAAAAACAATTAAACATCTAATAAAAGTGCTAGGGGTCACTTTGATATATTTTTAAATGGAACACCCTGTATATTACTACATTTTTGGACTATCTTGAAAAATCTAAACACATTTTGTGTATAACATCCTATACCTATCTTTAGCTGACAGTTATGTCACTTTGACAGGCTCTAAAATCTAAACTGCACGAGATCAAAGAAAACGGTTTGCACATTCCTATCTTGGGTTTTCATAAGCTATCGAATGATAGTAACTTTGAATTTAACCGGAGGTTTAAAAGTTCCGGTTAATTTTATCCGCAGGTTAAATTCGAAGATACTGTCATTCGATAGTTTATGAAAACTTAAGGTAGGAACATGCAAACCGTTTTCTTTGATCTTGTGCGGTTTAGATTTTAGAGCCTGCCAAAATGTCAAAATACCCGACTTTCAACTGTCAATATTTGGTAAACAGCTAAAGATAGGTATAGGATATTATACAAAATGTGTGTAGATTTTTCTAGAGAGTTCAAAAATGTAGTAATATACAGGGTGTTCAATTTTAAAAAATATCAAAGTGACCCCTAGCACTTTCATTTGATGTTCAATCGTTTTTTTGTTGAACATATCCGAATTCGCGGGAGAAAATGACATGAGATGGTTATATCAATTTTTTTATAAAAGTACATTCTTGTTTTTTTTTTAATGGAATATCCATTCTGTATCTCATATTTCAATTTTTTACGTATGCAGTAAACTGTTGAGACAATTTTGTTACAATTTAAATTTAAAACTATCATGACAGTGAAAGATAATACAGGTAATTCTTACCTATAGGTGATTTTTACCTATATAATATGCCGTGAAAATTAAGGGTTAAATCGCTTTTTTTTTTGTTGTAAAAGAACATATTTCCATAATCCTGACCAGTACACAGTTACAGTTGGTCCGCCATTAGTTACTTGCGACCACAAACTTATTACAACGGTTTGTGAATTGCCACTCATACAGAAGGATCCACAATTGCCTCGCAAAATCTGGCATTACAATTCTGCAAACTGGGACGATCTGAGGGAGTTCTATCTAGATTTTCCTTGGCTGGACGTCTGCTTTGGCGCTGACGACCCGTCAGTCTGCTGCGAAAAGATCACGCAAGTAATCTCCTCAGGAATGGAAGCATACATCCCAAATTCCATCAAGTTACCATAAAAAGGAAAGCCCTGGTTCGACAAAAGATGCGAAAGAGCTGTGGGTAGGAAACAGCAAGCCTACAAGTACTGGCAGCAAAATCAGACCGCTGAAAATCGCAATTATTTTGTCGGAGCGAGAAACGAATTCAAGCGTGTTATCGACGAAACTAAGAACAAACACAATCAAAGGATCAGGAATAAACTTTTACAATGCCCCAGTGGCTCCAGGAATTTCTGGTCGGTAGCAAAGGCAGTAAGTAACAACTTTACAAAAACGTCTCTCCCACCTTTGACGGACGAACGTGGCATCACGGCGACTACAGCCAGGGAAAAAGCAAACATGCTCGCCAAAATGTTTTCTTCGCACTCTACCTTAGACGTCCCCCAAGGCAAGACTCTCCCCACCTTATCGAACATCAACACTACCATGGCATCGTGTTAAAGAACTGCGCCAACGAACTAACACCCGTTTTTTCCAGGCTTTTTTCTCTGTCTTACGGAAAAGGGATTTACCCATCTTCTTGGAAAGTCGCTCGAGTGCAACCTGTTCCAAAAAAAGGCAAGAAAACCACGCCCTTAAACTATCGCCCAATTGCCTTGCTTCCAATAATCTCCAAAGTCATGGAACGTGTAGTCAATCAGCAACTGCTCAAGTACCTCGAGGACAATAAAATAATCAGCGATAATCAATACGGCTTTCGCAAAGAGAGATCGACAGGAGATATATTGGCCTATGTCACTCATATATGGAGTAGGGCAATTGAGAACTACGGAGAGTCTCGAGCGATTGCGTTGGATATTTCAAAGGCATTCGACAGAGTTTGGCATGACGGACTGCTCAACAAACTACCGTCATTCGGACTGCCAGCCTCTCTCTGCAGCTGGCTTGCCAGTTTCCTTAAGAGCCGATCTCTGCACGTTGCAGTCGATGGACACATCTCGGACACATTCACCATCAACGCGGGCGTGCTTCAGGGCGCAATACTTTCACCAACTCTGTTCCTCATCTATATTAATGACCTGCTGACCGAAACAAATAATCCTGTTTACAGTTTTGCAGATGACAGTACCCTTGTCTCCCACTTTAGATCAGAAAAACCCTTTCCAGCGACTGAGACTCATCACTGCAGACAGGAGCAGATTACAGCAATTAATCAAGACCTGGAGAAAGTTCAAACTTGGGGC
Organism: Pissodes strobi; assembly: GCA_016904865.1. Classification (NCBI taxonomy): domain Eukaryota; kingdom Metazoa; phylum Arthropoda; class Insecta; order Coleoptera; family Curculionidae; genus Pissodes; species Pissodes strobi. The sequence goes on along the minus strand of MU194248.1, from coordinate 14,770 downwards.
GACCGAAATTTGGTCCAGTTCAATGCAGCACAGACCCAAGCAGCCACGTTTACCAAGAGGGCCAATACAGCGGGCCCTGACATTATTATGGCAGGGTCGACCATTCCTTCATCCTCGTCAATCGGACTGCTGGGTATCTCGGTCAACAGCAATATGTTCTGGCATGACCACGTTGCTAACATCGCAAAATCAGCCTCCCAGAAGCTTGGTGCGCTATTTCGCAACAAAAAACTCTATACACCGCAGCAGTTGCTCTTGCTCTACAAAGCGCAAATAAGACCGTGCTTAGAATATTGCTCACATATCTGGGGTACCGCACCAAAGCACACCCTAAAGATGCTGGATTCCATACAGAAGAGAGCAGTGAATCTCGTCGGCGACCCGGAGTTGACCCGGAATCTAGATAGTCTGGAACACCGCAGACATGTAGCCGAGATATCTCTGTTTTACAGATACTTTCATGGCAGATGTTCCCAGGATTTGGCCCGCCTCATCCCGCCCCTGGCAGCTCCTGTCAGACAGTCACGACAGACGGCAAGAGCGCACCAGTTCGTCGTACAACTGGAAACTCCTAGAACATCGCTTTACAAGAACTTCTTTGTCTGGCGCACTGCATCACTGTGGAACTCACTCCCAGAACATCTGTTTCCCACTAATTACAACTTACAAATATTCAAGAGCCGTGTCAATCAACATCTTCGCACACACACCGCTCGTCGAGCGCCATAGGGTCTCCCTTTAGTGTGTGTGCCACTGCCATAAAAAAAATGAAAGGAATCAATAAAATTATGATATAAATTTTATTGATTCCTTTTATGGAAATATGTTCTTTTACAACAAAAAAAAAGCGATTTAACCCTTAATTTTCACGGCATATTATATAGGTAAAAATCACCTATAGGTAAGAATTACCTGTATTATCTTTCACTGTCATGATAGTTTTAAATTTAAATTTTAACAAAATTGTCTCAACAGTTTACAGCATACGTAAAAAATTGAAATATGAGATACAGAATGGGTATTCCATAAAAAAAAAAACAAGAATGTACTATTATAAAAAAGGAATCAATCAAATTTATATCGTAATTTTATTGATTCCTTTTATGGAAATATGTTCTTTTACAACAAAAAAAGCGATTTAACCCTTAATTTTCACTGCATATTATATAGGTAAAAATCACCTATAGGTGAGAATTACCTGTATTATCTCTTTCACTGTCATGATAGTTTTAAATTTTGACAAAATGAAATATTCATTAGAGGAACGATTAAGTTTAGAAAGACTCCAAAGATGCTACAGATGTTTAGAGAACAATGGGGGCACATACAAATTATTAGTGTTATGAACTTTCCTTTTTCATATTTATTTTGTTCTGTGTTAATAATGTTACGTAATATTAGTAGGTACCTACCTATTGTTAACTAAATGTTTCCATAATACCTATAATAAGAGATAATGACACTTGTTCACACAACAATATAATAGTGCGCTAATATTGATCAATAAAATTTATATCGTAGCATACGTAAAAAAATGCTCGCTTTTGAAATATGAGATAAAAAAATGGGTATTACATTTAAAAAAACAAGAATGTACGCCGTAACTTTTCTTTGAGGTTCAGTTGTTTTCTAAGCGACATTTTAAAATTCTACGAAAAAAGTTACATCAAACTGCTATTTTCGTTTCCTCCAAAAATACAAGGAAAGTCAAAAATAATGCCCTTTCAGTCCTCGTTGGCGGACCCTGTACTTTTGTGCTGTATATTTCCCTCCGCAATGTAGGGTAGATGAATATGAATGTCAATGTAATGTAATAGAAAGTATGAGTGAAGAATGCGATAAGCTGTATATTTTGGGTGACTACAATTTACCCCATCTCCAACTCTTGGGGGAGGAGAATATCGAATCCACTTACAGAAATACTGCTGCTGGTGACCTAGTTATCAGTACCATATTATTTGTTAATTGTAATCAAGTGAATACGATAAAAAAATGTAATAATGTTCTTTCAGATTTAGTATTTAGTAATAATGATAATACAAATGTGATATGCCCATGTGATACTCATCTGTCTTGTGACAGTCATCACCCAGCACTTGTTATTTGTATACATAATGTTGACAATTTACACCATTACAACTCGAAGAGCTAGTATATGATTTTAAGAATGCAAACTTAACTGTGATTAACAATGTTTTAATAAATGTTAATTGGGATCAACTATTGGTCCATGATATAGACAGGGATACATATTGTTTTTATCGGGTTATTTAAATTGTATTGAGTTATATGTGCCAAAGATAGCAATAAGAAATAGTTTTAAATTTCCTTTATGGTTTAGTCAAGACCTCAAGAATTTAACTTTTGAGAAGAAAACTGCACATAAGAACTTTAAATCAACTAAGTCAGCATAGGATTATTTGTCTTTCAGTAATCTTCGTGGCTTATGTCAGGATGACTACGCCACCTACTTGCTAAGTATTCAAAATGTCTTAAAAAATGATATTTATGTATTCTGGAAGTATATTAACTCTAAAAATAAAAATAGTGAACTACCCTCTGTTGTTAAATATAATGAAAAGCAATTTGATGATGGCCTTATGATTGCGAATGCATTTGCTAATCACTTATCTAGTGTTTATGAGCTTCCAGATGCTAATGTTGATCTTAATTATTTAAAGAACTATAAATTTCACTCCTGTCTGAGTGCTAGCAGTTTATACATAAAGATAGCAGAAATTTTTTATAAGCTTGAAAAGGTGGATGCATCTAAAGCACCAGGACCAGACAAAATATCTGGTTTATTTCTAAAAGGATGTGCTTTCTCACTCTCTCGTCCTCTCTGGCTCATGTTTAATAAGTCACTGCAGACTGGATCATTTCCAGTATAACGGAAACAGTCATATGTTGTCCCGATTTACAAAAATAATGGTGATAGGGATAAAGTAGAGAATTATAGGCCTATTACTTTGATGTCACTAATACCGAAATTGCATGATTTTATAGTTTCGGATGATTTAAACGATATATTTAAAAATATTATTGCTGCCCAGCAATATGGATTCTTGCAGCGCAAATCCATCACAAGCAACCTGCTAGTATACCATGAGCTTATTATGGAAGTCATGGAGTCTGGTTATGCTACAGACTCTATTTACACTGACTTTGCTAAGGCTTTTGACAAGCTTAACATCAACATTCTTATTAAAAAGCTTTATGCCTACGGTGTAAATGGTGGGTTGCTGAGATAGTTTGAATCTTATTTCTCCGAACGCAAGTAGATTGTTAAAGTTAATAATTATCTGTCCATGCCCATTAATGTTGACTCTGGGATTCCGCAGGGCACACATTTGGCTCCAATCCTGTTTAGTGTGTTTTTGAATGATGTTGTTTAGTGTTTTGAGTACAGTGATGTTTTGATGTATGCGGATGACATCAAGATCTTTCTATCAATTACTGATCCAGATTCTGCTTCAAAATTGCAATCTGACCTTGATGGCTTTTATGAATGGTGTGTTTGTAACAGAATGACATTAAACATAGAAAATGTAAATATATACAATTTAGCAAGTCAAAAAACAATGTAGTTAACAATTACCACATAAACAATAACCACCTAGAGAAAGTTGAAGTTATAAGGGATCTTTGTGTCATCTTTGATAGTAATGTTACGTTCGGGCAACACATTGAAGTATGTAGACATAAGGCAATGAAAATGTTGGGATTTGTACAGAGAAATACAGCAGGCTTCAATGATATCACAGCCATAAAAATGCTCTATGTATCACTAGTTACGCCGCACCTTGAAAATTGTTCTACTTTTTGATCCCTTTATTTCGCTACATAACATGCTAGACAAAGTTCAAAGAAGGTTTCTCAGGTACATAGCATTTAAGTTAAACATACCGGTAGACAACATCAACTATAATCAGCTCGAGAACTTTCTTAAAATTAGGTCTCTTAAAAGTAGGAGAGACTCAGCTGATGTAATCTTTACTTATAAGTTGATCAACGACTTATGCAATTGTCCGGAGTTATTATCTTGATAATCTTTCCGGAGTTATTATCTTGATAATTCTTTCTTGAATACACTTTTTTGCTCCTCCTAGGCATCTGAGAGAACATAGACCCTTTGAACTGCGTCAGCATAGAAGTCGCTACGGCCAGAACAATGTGGTAAATAGGTTAATAAAAAGTTGTAATAATTGCAAATTAGATTTATTTAATATATCACTGTACAGATTGAAAGAGTTCCTTAAAAATGGCAATAATATTGTGATTTGTTGATTGCTTTGCATTGGCTATAGGTATTTTGTTTTTTGTATTTTATTGTTCTGATTAAGTATTTGTCAGTTTTATTCTATTTTGGATTTTATCAATTAACTTTTTATGTATTATTGGTTATCATTAGTTTTAGTTTAAGTTATAGTGTCTATCCTGATTCTGTAACTGATTGGGCTATGTCCGTGTATTTCAAATAAACGTGTTTTCTGAAAATTTTTTGTTGGTCCTATGTTACTCCTATTTTGTTAATAGATGATGGGTTTTGTAAGTACTTTTATGTATGGTCATTCCTTTCCTCTAACAGTAAATCTATAAATATATAATGAATAATATATGCTTATAATAATTATTACCTGTTTTTCCTAATATCACCTTATTTTTATAATTTAAAATTATCTATGTACATTTTTATACTTATTACGTTAACATTACTGATTACACTGACGTTACTTTTTCGAATTCTAAAATTTCAAAGAAAGCCGCCAGAGATGGATAGCTAATTGTTTGTTAAGCTATGGTATCAGCTTTTTAAAAATCATTCTCAATGTCTTCTCAATATTGGAATGTGCGACAGCTTTAGTTAAAACCCTGTTGATTGACTTAGACACTACTACACTATCATAAATAAATAGATATTTAAAAATACTCTCTGAAGAAATTGATTTTTAAGCTTAATTGCTTAAAGCGCCTCAGTTCCAATCACCATGTGATTTTTAATTATTTCAACACCAATATCGAGCTGTCATGTGGAGAGCATGCCTTTGAAACAATGCAGCCATTAGTTCTAATAAAACGAATCGTAATTGCGTGCTGCAAATCCATTATTCTATAGGTCAAATGCACCTGACAGAAACCACAATGATGCGCGATGCCATTATGATATTTAATTTGTTTCGTTTCGAGGATATTTCCTAAGCTGTTGTTTGAATGAAAATTTAACATTTTGTTAAAAATGGTTAAGAAATACATTTTCACATCAGTCACTAGCTATTAAGTTAATATCGAATACATTATAAGCATTCCCACCTATGTGATTGCCAGTGCCTTTCTTGCGTGCAATATACCATCTATTACTTGCCCGTGCATAAAGCATACAAATCAAAAATTACATCAAGTGTCTCATTACCAATATCCCAAAGCATATTTGAGAAAAATATCTTTTCGTCCAGGAGGCAGTGATTTGTTTTGGTAGTGAGCAATATTTTCTATATGAATGAAGTGGGAGGGAGTTGCAGTTCAGGCGCAAAATGCGTCATTAGAAACAAATGCGCTGCCCTTTTTTTCACTGATGAAAATGGTTTCAATATGGTTTTAGTAGTAAGGGTATACTAAAGTTAACTAAAAAAAAACAGCCTGTCTGATCTGTAAGCATGACAAATGCGTCTGGCAAGTGAAAACTGACTTTTTAAAATTATCTTATTTTGGAAGTTCTGAAAATATGTCAAACGTCAAATTATTGCTCTTTCGTCACATTCATGATCTTCTTTAGAAACGGTAAAAGATTTATAACGAGGAAAATAAGTCTACTCTATTTATCATTGGAACCCATCGGAAAATTTTTACCAAACTCACAAATTCTTGGTTATTATCACCAATGGAACAAACTAAGAGCTCTTTCATACGAGGACAATGTATGCAAGATACGGTCGAAAACTTGGACTGCTGCATCGAATTTACGTATTTCTTCAATCAGTACTAAAATAGTGGCAGTGCCGTGCTTAGGTTCATCACTATAGCGCGTAGTAAATAATACCTATGACGATTCAATTTATACTGAAAAATATCCTGCATCTATGACATATTCTCCGTTGCAAAAGTATCCATGTCTAAACAGGTCCATATATCATAATAGTAATTTTGTATGCAGCATAAGCATTCAGCGTCCGGCGGCTGAAGTTGCCGGGATGCAGAAATACGATACCGTCATACTGTAAGCATCGCTCGTGCCGTAAAAATGGATCCATTTGAATGTATGTTTAACCTGTATCTCGGATACGCGTATCTCGAATACACAGTATCCTCGTGTGAAAGAGTTCTTAGAGATATGCGTCGATTGGGAAAATAATTACCAAAAAAATCATTGTCTCCTGAACGCTTCTCTGTGTGTGCGTGTGTGTTTATCGGGGTAGCAAGCCTGAATAATTTTATTATTGAAGTATTCAACTGTAACGAAGTTGCTATATTTTTAGGGCATGGTATGCGCTCTAGGTTTTAACTTTTTTATTATACGGCCTATCTACGTTATTATTTTTCATAAATACAAACTTAAACCCGTGGGTTCCTGTTTTATACAGTATTCCGTCGCGATCAGCCGGGGAAACGGTTTTTGTATTTTTCGGAGTTCCCGCGTCATCCTGAATAATACCGGTAGAACGCGAGCATTACTTGCCGTGAACCGTGTGCCGCAAGGTCCTCACCTAATGGCCAACCGTGAGGGGATTCTCACTACGCGCCGAGTTAAACAAACCGAGCTGCTTCTCGAAGAAGGAGACGCAAGCCAGCCAGCAAACCAGACCACTTCGCCAAGAACCGCCACTCCTACCGCCCATGTAAGCCACCTAGCTTGAACTGAACCAACGCCGCTTCCTGCAGACCGCCGCCGCTTATCGTGTCCCCCTTCGTTACTATAGCGTAAGTAATGTAGGCAACAGTCTATATCTCCCTTTCACACTACACAAGGATGGTTTTGGCTTTTCAGTCCAATCGGCAATATCTGTACAGTTTCTCTCTCACTCTTATTACACTAGGCTGGTTTTGGTTGTCAGTCTGATTTAGTCTCTCTCTTTGCGCTATAAGCCCGTTTTGGTTTTTCAGTCCGATCGGCTCTATCTTTACAGGCATTGCGACCCTCACCACGAAGGCGTAAAATCGTAGTAGCGAAGTACGACCATGAAACAGTGACGCTTTCGCCCCCGTGCATTTCTTAAATTGTGTATTATCCTTGCAGGATGCCTCGTCAGGTCATATACCGTTGTCGCACCTTATTCAACATACTGGTTTCATCCCATAATACCGTTATCGTTCTATCCTTACCGTTATTGCCCCATATTTCTGCGACCAAATTCATCATCCAACCACGAGTACCATTAACCGTCAGTTACTTGACATGAGAAGCGTTTTACCGTGGTTGGGCCATTATAGAAGACGAGATACCATAATTTAATTAGCTTCGTCGTTACTACTGTACCGCTTCTTACCATCTGATACCGCGGCGATAATCATATTTCTTACCGATACGTCACGCATACCATATCCCTCCTCTCTGGTAATACTTTATTTAAGTTTTGATACTTCACGTTAGCATAAGTTTCATAAGGGCATCCCGTAAACCAAAACTGGCATTCAAAATTGGGACTAGAAATGCTGTATTAGGTTTTTGAAATTGTTTTCTTTCTGGTTCCAATTCTGCTAGTTTTAAGAAATTTTCTAAGGCAGCAGCACCCAGTACTGACATACACAATTGACCCCTGGTTTGCCGTTTCTCCACTGTAACATGCTGCCTGGTGCACTGTGAAGCCTTTACCATATTAATTTAAAGGGTGGCGCTCGAGAAATAACCATTGGAGAGCATCGCTATTGGTTAAAATTAACTGTCCGATACCGATGCAAGCCGATCCGAACACAAGCGCCTCACACAACAACTGGCCGTATTCTAAACAGTCAGTCGTCGGATGTAGGGTTGTTTTCCGCTCAATTCTTATTGAAATAAATTCACCTCAGGATAATCATCAATTTATCGCTCATATCAAATGGATTTCTTATTGAAATGAATACATCTCAGAATAATCATCAATCTAATGCTCATGTTAGATTGAAAAAATGGCTAACTATAAAACCGATTCCTCATCCAGCAGTCCTGTAAACGATTTATATTCATTGTTCATAAATGGAATAGGAGTCCAAAGCTATACTACATTCTCCATTCAGTGTGAAATTGTTAACGGCGCGTGAATGATGATAGTAAACCAGGCCCTTCGAGACGAAAAAAAAATTGGGCAAAAACCAAATTATAAGGATACGTTGTCATAAGCACAGCTTGAGGAGTTACTGAATGACCTAGATGATGGTGTCTGACAAAGATTATTTCTATAGAAACGGAGATTCAGATTTTGAAAAAAATATGTCATGTGACGTTTCAGAAAGCAGTGAAAGATAAGATATAAGTCTAGCAAATATTTAGGCACGACAGGCATCACAAGATATCATTACAGTAGCTCAGAATCTACCCACCAGTGCCAAGAAGGCTAAATTGCCATAGCCTGACGTTGTAAAGTTGGAAATAGACTCTCCTGGTCTTAGGCAAATAGACTTTTTGAAAATGCGTTTTTGAGTTTGCCACAAAATGGGACATAATAATAGTCTATTATCGTGTATTTGCAATATGTAAACACGAAATGGCTGCTCGTTTGAATAGTAAATTTGTAATCGTCCTTTGTTTTAAGCAATCACCCAATCGATTATTTCAACTTATTGGTTGATGATAACTTTTATGGAGTGATCGTCAACGAAACAAATAGTTATGCATTATAATTATTGTAGTTTCCAGGTATAAGAATTTGGTGTGATGTAACAGCTGCAGAACTCAGGATGCACAGTACATTGGCTTGATGAGGTGTTACGGGCGCACGTATGTATTACAGGAGACACCTAGACATGCGCACACGTCGCTCGCCTGTAAGGTTAAATGTCCATGACACATGATCCACAGCGAACGTGTTAAACATATTCACAAATATGTTTCCGTCTGCCAGACGTGTGTGCACGCAAGTTAACAAGCAAACAACGCGAGCTTATTTTCCGTGCAAGCACGCAATGTTCGGATAACGGTTGAGCATTGTATAACATTTTATTGTATGCTATATAGCAAGTAGTATTGTTTCAGATTCGATCTTGGTCGATTTTCTAAACAAATAGAGATGTGCTCGTAGGCACTTAATTTACCATAGGGCTAGTTCTAAAGTAATTTTGTAAATAAAACAAAAAGCTTAAGCATTATATGAATATTTTAATGTTATTTTACTAGAAAACAACTGGAAGCTCATAAATAAACAAAATATAAACATTAAATGATTGTACGTAGTCAGTGCTACGCTATGAACAATATCAGTCGAGGCAAGTTTCGACCTTGAAGAATATGACATAAATAATACTCTTAAAAACTAAAGCATTGCGTAAATAGTTGTAATGCTAAACTAACATATGATTATAAACATAACCTTGAAACTATGTACAGATAAATGCTCATGAAAATCCCTGCGGAACTGCTGCGCATCAGCTCAGTTAGCTGATCTAACTCTGATATGAAATACAATAATATACAAGCAATAATAACAGAATAAATATTACCTTAAGGTCCACCTATAAGCTACTATGTACACTATATTCACAGTTGACGAGAAACGTTCAATTCGTTCAGCAGTTTATCTTCCAGCACAGGAAAAGTCACTTTAAACAGTCTCTGTTATAGCTTCTATGTACAATGAACTTCAACTTCTTGCAAATAGGAATGACTTGAATGTAGTAGATTGAGAGGGTATGCAGTTATTGCATAATAGCATGACATTGATGCCTTTGTGAGTGCGGTTTCTATACACGCAAAAATTATTATAAAACATGCTATGCAGGTAGCATAGGTATGACTCAAATGGTGTATTGAGATTTGAGAATACTGGCAGACAAGTGCCGTTTAATCCTCATATGAGGATAAGGCCTGAGAATGTTTGCAGACTAGTGCAGAGTAATCCTTATACTAGAATAACGTTAATGTGCCGAGAAATCCAGTGGTATTTGTTTTCTGATAGAGAATGGAGAACACCCATGGATAAGACCAAGGAAACGCCAGTACTGCGATGGTAACGCGTTAGAGAGGTTGAGAGAACTTAAACGTTTGAGGTTCGAGACGAGGCTCGATTAATATTGAGAACCCCATGGACAAAGCCTAATGGAGATCGCTAGCACAGCGATGGTACCGCGTTTGATATACGAAACGAGACTCGATTAATTGTGGTTCGAGATAGGACTCGATTGTAGAATTCCTATGGGCAAGACTATTGGGGACGACTGTACAGAGTCTGAGAGAATGTGAATGTAAACGTGTGTGTTTACTTACTTGAGATACGAGACAAGACTCGATTACTTGTGGTTCGAGACAAGGCTCGATTGTAGAAATCCCATGGGCAAGACCATTGGGGATGCCAGCACAACGATGGTACAGCGTCATACTTGTGATATAAATACCTGTTTGTAAGCTTAAGATGACGATGACTATGGCAGGATACCACTATGTCACTACAGTGATTATGAGGTCTTAAAACGAGAAAACTGGCCCGACATGGCGGCTTGGCAACATGTTGGCGGGAACAGCGCCTTTAGAGCGGCTTACATGGTGGAAAGTCGAGATGCAACTTCATACTTCTCGAACGTGGGAACTAGATCAACTTGAAGAAGTTGTTAACGCCCCTTTGTCAACGCCTATTATGGCGGGCTGATATACATCCTCCGGAAATAGAAACTGCGAATGATGTAAATACTGAGAAGTTATGTAAAATTCGATTGTTAAAGATCGGAAATTTGGGAGCTAACTTGATTACCTCCGTTAAGAGACAGTGATTGGCCGAATGTCCGAATGTGTTCCTGCATAGTGTAGCTGATATAGCCTTGGGGTTTGAAATACTTTGAGATGATTGGTTTGCAGGAATTATGCGTCTGGATGCAGGACTGCTTATTTGGCGGGGTGCCGGGCAGATGAATAAACATTCTTACAACTGTACTGATTGAAGCAGTGGATAAACGTTGTAAACAAGAGATGGCGTTAGTAGCACCGTCATGGATTTTAATTTCTCTTTGGAATGCCAGCAGTGGCGTGGAATGTTAAATTGTACAAAATTAAATAGTTAGATTTGAAAGAGTGTTCAAAATGGTTTTTGAACAAGTTTATGTTAAAAACTAGCATTAATAAAATTATGACCATGTCACCTATTATTTGCGAAGTTTCAACATTACCACAAACTAGCATCCATAGTAACATCAGGGATTGGCATAAATTCTTAACGGCTTAGCCCATTCAAATTTTTATGGACTAGCCCGTTATGATATTTTTACGTTTAGAAACAGAGTTTAATAAATACGTGTTTACGATTTAGAACAAAATAAATGCTGCTTACGTTTATACCACAATTACTAGAGAAATAGAATAATAGTATAAAAACCGTTCTTGGGACCTTACGCCACTACAAAAATAATGAGTCCGATATAGTTCAAACTTGCGTTGGTGCCCAAATTACATTTTCCAGAAACCGAAAAATAAAAATGAATTTAGTGTAGAGGAGGCCGTATCATTTGAATAAAAGGAGCAAGCTTAGATAAGAATAATGCCGGACCATTTCGGGATAAGATATTCTGAAAAGTTAATCCATTACATTCTCTTTTTGTTGCGCTTTATAGCACTAAAGGAAAAACTTCCTCCTTTAAAGTAATGGAGTTAAATTTGCTTCATTTTATTATTAAATGCTTTACATGAGACCCGACTAAATGTTTTTCATATTCGTCTGAGATTTTCCGGTTTATTGAAAATTCGTTACGATTGTTTCTAAGTACATAACAATAATAACCGGAGTTACGAACATTTTTAAAAGATGGAATTTTATGTGGTAAAGAAGCCACATATCAGATCTCCTGAAAAAACACTGCATTCAGATTTAGATCCTTTCATCAATAATATTTTTGAGGCAGTAATGATATATGTCTGTCTTTTTGGCTGTAATTCTTAATGTATCAAATATTATAAATTTTGCATAACGACACTATATTGTCAATTCATATGTGGCCAAAAAGTTTGTCGCTTCACCGAAATGAATTATTACATTTTATTAAAAGCACTATGCATTTTTCCTGCTATCATTTCTGCAAAGTAGCAAAATAAAGCTCATAGTAACAGGTTGTTAAAATATGAAGTGGCATCGGAAGAATATGCCATGTTCAATACCGTATACGATACACTACTAAGTGTATTTTTCTTGAGTGACATACTAATACGTGTTAACTGTCTCTAAAATATGTTATTTCAGTAAAATTGAAAGGTAAGAAGCTATAATTTTAATTATAGTTCAGAAAAGCAGGCAAACCTGTTAGTTGTTATAGGAAAAGCTGCAACAAAAGACCTTGTGTGGTTCGCGCGAATTTTAAATAATTTGTGTAAGTGAATTAAAATACGATAAAGTAGCCTTGTGCGATGACCACCAAAGTGCGATAAAGCTAATTTAAAATCACGAGAAACATAAGCGCACTAAAATTGAAATTAGTTCTTCAATAAACTCACTGCAATTAAAAGGATATTTTAATCTCACACAAATTTGTGCTTGTTTCATATACAGGGTGTCTTAAATAGCGTGTGCTACTATTGCTATCTCTGAAATAGTAAGGGTTACGAAGTCGGTTAAATTAGAGAAAAGTTGCCGTTTTTGATACCTATTCAGGACCTGTGTTTAGTGTTGTCAAATTCCTGTTAGTTTCTATGATACAGGGTGATTTATGAAAAATGACTAGAAATATTTCCTCGATTATTACAAAAACTATTCATTTTCGAGACACAGTTTAAATTCAAAAGTTTTATAGTTTTTTCCGCTCTACAATATGGTGTCTTCAAATGTCACCTCCGGCGTTTCGTGTTCGGGCCGACACCATCAACTTAATTTTCTTAAATACGGAGCTGAATTTTTTATTTCAGATTTTAAGAGCTTCTGATCTCCCAAAACCAATGACGTATCGCACTTATTCGAAAAATTCACAATTTACAAACTCAGATATTGCACACCAGACGGTAACCTTTGGACTGTGAAGTGGTCGCTGATGAAGTTCTTGTGGATTATTTCTCGACCAATAGCGGAAATTCGGCTAATTCACAGTGCCCAATATGTGGAAATGAGCTTCGTCGCTGGACATGAATACGACTGCTGGTGGAATGTTTCGGAGAATATCCCGGCACAAATTTGTACGGGTTTCAAAATCTCTTTCACTTAATTCCTGCACCACCATCATTTTGTACGGATACATTTGTAGTGATTTGTGTAAAATTCTCCGAACGCTTCGATGCGACATTCCCAGCGCAGCTGCATGCTTACGCACTGAACGCCTCGGAGACTGGTCTACGGACATTCTCGGCATTCACATTTTCCGTTGTTCTTGCTGTCCTTAGTCGGCCAGTAGATTTTCGCTTAAGCACAGAACTTGTTTCACGGAAGTTTAAAACACATCGACGAATTGATCTTCCGTCCGGAACAGCACCGTGATGAACAACATCGAACTGATTATGGAAGGCACGCTGCGTCGCTATTACAGATTCGGTTCAAGCCATGTCAATAACATAAAATAGCAGGCAGTGTTGCCGCTTCCGCGAACCGAGCAACAACTGTTTGAAATGATGCCTATCTTTTTGCCGCAACCCTA
>MU194247.1:194-11438 GCA_016904865.1 Pissodes strobi | reverse complement strand
CCCGATCCGCTTGCCTTCTACGTTCATCCTCTTCCCGATCCGCTTGCTTTTTATCTTCTTGATCTTGAAAAATTTTCTGAAGCCGGTCCTGTTCTGCTTGCCTTTTACGTTCATCCTCTTCCCGATCCGCTTGCCTTCTACGTTCCTCCTCCTCCCGATCCGCTCGCCTCTCAGCATTTAAATTATCCATGAAATCGGCCAACATTTTATTTATTTGCTCCATTTCTGCTGTTTGTTGCCTTGTATTGACCATAGAATGTTATAAAACTTTACCAGAATCCAGCAATCAAACGGTCTCGTTGACGTACTTGTACTTCTTCTTTGAAAAATACTTCGCAAGTCCGGTCCCTTCACAATCCCACTTCTGACACCAATTGTTACGTTTTTCCCGTGGGCTCTTAACAGAATTACAACTTTGCTATTTTCAACTAATACTCTCTTTATTCACTACCACTGTATACAATTTAACACTCTAAACTACTCTTATAACTTTACAACTATTATCTATTCAACACTCAATGATTAACTGAACTGAACTGACTATCCCCCTAACATTCGCCCTAGGTCTGCTTATATATAATCTTAAATCTATCACGAATATTCGGGAAGTATTCCGAGGCCACTCTATATGATCTCGACGAGGCCATCGAGATAATTCCAGCGATCCCGAAACTTCGCGTCCGGCCGGGCGATGAGTCATACAGACAAAGAAGCGAGGGGCACGGCGGCTAGTTGTATAGGGTAGCACAAAAACGTTCGGATGGTTGTAGGCTAGCCGTAACAATACACTAAGAAAAAATCAAAAAACCCAAAAGAAAAAAATAATATCAATATCATTCTTATCTTCAAAATTTTCAAACATTTTCAAAAAAATTTTCAAAATTTCTAAAAGGTTCGTTCTTTTCATAAAATCAAAAATTTCAAAACTCCAAAAATTTTCAAAAAATTTCAAACTAAAAATTTTCCAAAAATGTCTCAAAATTAAATACAAGAATGATCTCACTAACAGCTGGGGACGAGAGCATCGCAATAGTGGCACACGCTAATTAGGACACCCTGTGTAAACGTCTTAAGGCTCTCATTTTTTCTTTTCTTTTGTTGCTTATCTCGTTTTATTTCTTTTATTCTATTTTTTTGACAGTTGACGGTGTTTGAAATTGTAATAATGTTTGAAAGTTTTTGTAATTTTAGTATTTTCAATTTTTGTTTGTGTTGCGAAACTTGAGTGTTTAATTTAAATAAAAGCAGGAAGAACTGAAAAGGCGCTAATTGCCTTGGGTATTTATGTTTTATATGCGTCGGATTCCAAAATTATGCATTTAAGTCAAAAAACGCATAAAACCTTAAAAAAACGAAAATGGTTATTAAGGATATATTAATGTTTATATCCTTATTCTTTATTTAATAAAAGTTTGTCTTTATTATATTCATAATAAGTTAACTTTTTATTAGTAAAATATAAACGTAAATATGATCTTGTTTTAGTTACGTGAAATTTTTAATACCGCAACAAAAACCGCAACCAGTAGTAAAAAAGGTCGTACCGAAAGGTCGCAGCGTTCGGATACGACGTGAAGACAAAGTCGAATTGACCCCTTTCGGTCTTCAAAGAAGAGTGTCCGTAGAATCGACCGAAGTCAGTCTGTTCATCAAAGAAGATGAAGAAATTGCTTATAGCGACGAATTCACCTGCTGTCCCCCTCCGTTCGCTATGGTGCTGATTACCTTGTTGGAACTGGCCTTTTTTCTGACTGGTAGTACCTTTACGTCCATTAATGGCAAAAGGCAGTGAGAAATATTTTTTTTGTTTTAGATGAAATCGTGGAAAAAAATTCGACACTCACTGGAACGGGAGTGACCGCGAAAGTATTCATTTATGAACCAAACAAGCGACACGAAGCCTGGAGGTTCCTTACGTACATGTTCGCCCATATTGGGTAAGTACATACATAAGACATAATTTTTGGCTAACCCACATATATTTTAGGTACCTCCACATCGTAGTCAATCTAGCCTTTCAACTGTTACTGGGGCTTCCTCTGGAAATGGTCCACAGATGGTGGAGAGTGTCTCTGGTTTATTTTTCCGGAGTCATTGCCGGTTCTTTAGCCACTTCCATAACGGATCCGTGGGTGAGACTTGCAGGTGCAAGTGGTGGCGTCTATTCACTCCTCACCGCCCATATTGCGACAATTGTTATGGTGAGGTACATAATAATAATCATTGGGTCCAATAACATCACAAATCTAGCAAAAACAAATTGAATAAACTAACTAAAAGTGTAAATAATTCTTCCTCGTTTTCTTGTGTGAAAAAATCGAAGTATTATCCACGCCTCAAACTACGCTCTTGAGACTGGATAAACCTCTGACGTCATTAATGACCAGAAAAATAGACCTTAATGTCTAACCACCAAATTATAGTTGGCGGTTAGAGCAGTATTTAGCAGTCATTTTTTAAATGTAAAATTGTAAGGGTTTGACAGAAAAAAAAATGTATATGTGATTTTTAGAATTGGAGCGAAATGACCTTTCCTTTCGTTCAGCTGTTTATATTCGGTATTATCGTCACTTGCGATCTGGGTAGTTCCATCTATGACCGGTACTTTTTAAACGTGAACAACCAGGTGGGTTATGCGGCGCATTTTGGAGGTAAGTCCCTAAATCGGGCTAAAATACAGTTTCACGTACACTGCTCGTCCAAATAGAAGGGGAAATTAGAGTAAAACGGTTAATTTTGCTAGAACATTTTATTGAGAAGATGTAAGATTTCAGAAACTGTTCCCTCGATCAGAACTTTTCATGACAATTTATACGAGCAGTATATGTGAAATTTCTCGTGTCAACACTTAAACATCTAATGCCTATTTACATTTTTAGGTGCCGTAGCAGGATTACTGGTGGGAATTTACATTCTCAAAAATCTAAACGTGAAGAAAGGTGAAAAATACGTCTGGTGGGCGGCAATCGTTATTTACGTCGTATTAATGGTAACCGCTATTTTGCTAAATATATTTTTACCTCACCGATATCCACCGAGGCAGAGTTAAAGAACGAGCTGATCTGAATGTGCTGTTTTCTTATTTATTGGGCTTTTATACATTTTTTTTTAAATATACATTTTTTGTTTTAGAAAAATTACATTTAATTTTATTTCGCATCATTAGGGCACCATTGCACGCCACTGACACGGAGAAAAAAATGATACTATATATTATACATACAGTGTCTTTCAAAAGGGAAGAAATTTGCTGACACTGGCAACGTTGCCAAATTTGTATTTCAGAAAGTTATAGAAGCAGGATTTTCTAGACGAATACAAGGGACTTCCCCAGTTGAAAAAGGATTTAACGCAGTAAAAAAATCTATAAAACATAAATATATTTAAGGCTTCTGCTTAAAGCTCAAGACATTAATAAAATTGAATGCCATATTATAGAAAATCAGTTTAGAGCCGAAATAATACGGCATTTTATGATGGTGTATGGTCACAATTAACTTTGACAATACAGTAACAATTGCAAGATAAATTAAAAAACACGCGCCAATTAATTAGAGAAAAATTTACACTATCGAACAAATGTCGAAAAGTGTTATCAAAAATCAAAATAAACCAAAGAGCGCCAAGACAAACCGTCTAAAAATTTAACCAATAAAATGAGGTTGGCCCAAGGATAAATACAGAATACATCAAAATTAGAATTTACTACACCCATACAAGGTATGCATTCAATATCAAAGTGACCCCTAGCACTTTTATTTGATGTTCAATTGTTTTTTGCTGAACATATCCGAATTCGCGGGAGAAAATTACATAAGATAGCTATTTCAGTTGTTTTTTTATAAAAGTACAGGGAAAGTCAAAAAATCGCCTTGCCTAGTCCTCGTTGGATAACCCTGTACCTAAGTCTTACGTCGATTAAGATTTCTAGTTAGTGATCACTTTATAATATTTATTTACATTACTGAGGTAGGTATCTGCGGAGTTTGGCTTTCTTCCTATTTCAATCAAATCTTTCAACATTTCGTCTCGCGCCAATGCTGATCGAGAATTTAACTTGAATATATTGTCACATTTAGGGTAAAATAATTAATAAATCGTGTTTCGAGCATGTTACTGTCACATCAGTAAACAAAAAGATTTAAAAATAAAACATGAGGATGAGAACTAAAGAAGCAAAGGATCGAAATTGAGAATGTTTTAACAAAAAAAAAAACTAAAAAGTTTAGAAAGCGAAATTGAATAATAGAAGTTAGGAGAAATAATAAAATTTCCTTATTTGTGAGGTTGTCTGTTTAGAAAGTTTACTAGCTTCTATTGATGACTTAAAACCTAACTTCACTCTTGTATATGGCCCCAAGAAAGAAATCAGAACAGATATGGGGACAGAATACAAGAATAACATTTTCAAAAATAGCTGTAGCTACTATGGACTTATTCTTGTATACAAGAATCAAGTCTTTGACAATAGCTTCTGCGACCGTTTTAGCTTCTTTGTTTAGCATTGGAATTATTACTTGGTTGATCAAGCCAGACATTTGCAGAGCTCTTGCGTTCAACCTCATTCTGCTTGTTTTTCATTTGCTTACTCTAACCGATTATTCCTACTTTCTCTAACTTTCTGGAAGTTCTTTACATAGTGTGGACCTATGTTCTATAAAATATTCCGTTCTGAAATAGCATTCGCTTACCTTAATATATATGTGTTAGGTTTCTGATTTTATTTTCAATCCAAGCTTGTCTCTCGATAAGAATATACTTAATAAAAAAAATAATTCTTAATTACTAAAATATTTAAATTTAGAGTTCCGATGCTTTTTTGAAGTAATCGAATATATAAATATTAAGCTATTATATTGTTTCTTTCGGTTCTTTGATTTTATTGAACCCGGCCTGATACAAATTTATACATAATAATTTATACATACAGAAAAAAAACTGAAATACACACAATCCACATTCGTTCGCACTATTCTTGGGCAATGCCGCAAAATGAGTAAGTGAAACTACTTGCAAGTGATACTCGCCCGTTTCTATGTGCATAACAGCAATAAATTATCTATTGCAAAGAAAGAACTATATCATATATTTTACGTATAAAATTATATTAGTGTCCTAATACTAGCTCGAATTTGCATTCCAATTGTCGTTTTGATCGATTTATTAATTAGCTAATAAGTATTTCATTATTTTTCCAAATCCATAAAATTTTTCATTCCATGTCCCCACATATTATTAAGTTATTTATGATGTTAAAATTTAATCTGCGAATCTAGATAATAACCATTTTTTTCGGGTTTTTCGGGAAAATGTTTTTTTCGAAAAAAATGGTTACTTGATTCTCTTATTATCTTATTTTACTATGCGAGAATAAGTAAGTCTCTAAATTTACTGACTGCGAATCTATTTAACACGATTCCGTCTATTTAGTAAAAATTACACAAATGCAATTATGGCATTGTCCATTCCGCTATGGCATTGTATTGCGCTAATTTTCCGAGTCATTTTCTATCAGATATATATTTAGTTAATTGGATGTAATGTTTACCATATTGGAATATACAATCTCTATTTAGAAATAATTTAACAATTTCTTAAGTAGTGTGAGTATTGAGGAATCAAACTTAATCAACGGATCTCGAATATCATCTTGTATTACTTTATTGCGTGTAATTTCATCATAACACATATAACAAACATGCCAGAATAAGATATACCGATATTTATTTGTCCCATTTTAAAATTGATGAAAGTGATCGTGATAAACTGACCAGATCATTTTAAACAGCTTCAGGAACTTAACTTAACTTAAATATTTCTCATTATGAATTTATCTTTTACTCAAAGAGCATCCCTATGGGTTTGAGTGAAACAGTGATTTTGTACGTAAATTGCTATCTAAGCAAATCCCATAAAAGAATAATATTTAAATTGGAACATAAAAGTTTTATCAAATTATCAGCCTCGAACAACTGTCAAAAATAGCAAATGAGTTTCTGGATGTTAATGAATGAACACTGACTTCGTTATTTTAATGATACTCTATATATTTTCAAAAATGTGAGATACCTTTTAACCCCTTACTACTAAAAAAAGAAAATTTCTTCTGTTATTTTATTATTATTATTTGAATACGTATGTGATTGAGATAATAATCAATCATTGGCAGGTCTTTTAAAATTTTTGCATTTTAGCAACTCGTTTCAGTTCTTTAAATTGGCATTACTACTTGCCATATCTGTATACCGTTTTTCACATTAACTCTTTAAGGTAATATTTGCGACAAAAATCTATTGTTGTAATCTAAGGCTTATTTCACCTATAAAATATGTCATACTACCTAATTGAATAAATTAGCTACTCATGCAACTACTAATTATTGTAATAACCCCGTACAGAAATATAACGTGTACAGTGAAATTCAATGCAATAAATTACATTATTTAAACAATATTGCATAAGCTACAAGCAATTTCTTTCAAATTCAAATTCAAAATCTTTGATGTAGCTTATCAGCCGAATTAATATTCTTCAAATGTTTAGCTTTAGGTACTTGTTGTATTCGATAATGCTTATATATGCTTTAATGATATGATAATATATAGAAGTTATTTCATTTATATGGAAATAATCATATTCCATCCTATCGGTAATTAAATAATATACAGCTAGCATTTAATTCAATTCGATTCCAAATTCAGGAGTTTTCCTACTCTAATATTTTCCGATATTCGCTTTATACGCCGCGTCATTGTTAACATTTATTATTTATATGTATATGCTGGCATATACCGAAATTGCACTCTGTACGTAATTCGCCACCTTCGCAACTATAAGTTAATAACCTTGTGTTGTTGAACCTTTGTTTCTAGAATATAGAATTACGAAATTCTGATTATTTTACTTCAACATTATGTGGATATTTAAAAGAATTTAAAATTACGTTTCTTTTTACTATATACTTCACCACTTATGATTTATTTAATTTATATGCTGCGATTTTGAAGTTAGTTTACGTCTTTATGAATCGAAATGTACAAATTTGCAAGAATTATCTTATATAATTCATTTTCGCTAGTGTTGTTGAAATACCTTGTATATTTTAGTATACTTCTCAATTACGTATAGCTTGTTTTATTGCCACTTATTTATTTTCCCCATCACTGGAGGTAATAGAAAAATCTTTTGAGATTGACTATATTTGATTTTTAGCCGAAGCAATGCGGTTTTGCCGCTCTTTAGTTAAATTATAATTTGTGCATATTTGTGCATCTACTTAAATATGATTTGTCCACTAATTTCCAGAAATTTTTCATTAATGATTTTTTTAACATAATCGGCTATAGTGCCTTGCCGATTTGATTCGACAAAATGGTACTTTTACTGCAATTATTTGATTGATTGTGATTGATTAATATATTTATATACTATATTTTAAAATAGAACGATGGTGCCTGCTAGGAAAATCTACATGTGCATATAATATAATAATATAATTGCAATACAAAAAAAAACTACACCGATATACAAAGAAAAATATATAACTGGCTTAGCCCATTTTAACATTAATCTTATAATCTATAAATACCTGTGCACAGTTCTATTTTACTTTTGTCATTATTATTGTTTTTTCACCTTCACATTCTATTTTCTTCTTTCTAATGTTCAGTTGTCTGTATTTACTTCCATTACTATTCTCACTTATATCTCTTCCTGTACCAAAACCTAAAAGAGATTTTTCTTCTTTTTTCTCCTTCCCCTTACAGCCATTTTGCCTCGGTGGATTATTTGCCTACCAGGCAAAGCCTACTTTCTTTGTGATGGACTGGCAGGGTCGCCATGTAATGACTCAAGCAAGGGGTGCTATTTTATGTCCCCTTGAGTTAGCAGTTGAGTCTGGTTCGTTATCCGAGGCCATAATAATAGACAGGAGTTACTTAACTCTATATATTGATTATATCAGGAACAGTCTTACAACATTGATATCTATGATATTAATGATTAATGATGATACGCAGTTACATTATGTTATCAAATATGAACTCTAATCAGGTCAGCGTGCATTGCTATGGTATGCAATAGTATGCAGTTTATAAACGGTGTTAAAATAATATTTAATAGTTACAATATCCTATCGATATACAGGGTATATATTTATGCCATTACAGAGCTGTAAAGAGCATACAAATACAAGCAAAAAATTCTGATCAAGTTTCTCTGCTTAATAAGGCTGTTTTTTGAACATACATACGGTTAAAAATGGAAAGAAAATAATTTTTCCATTTCCAACATAGCAGGAAAAAAATGCCAAGAGCCTTTTTGCCGGGTTTGTAATAGTGTGCGTTTTTTTAGTTTCTATTCAACTTTTATAAGATTTTTTTAATATAGGTACATTTTTATTTTATAATATAATTATTTACTTAAATATTTTATAGGGCTGTTTTCTATGTAATTTGGTGCTGCCTGACTCGCCTGTGTCAAAAATGCTTTTGATTTTGTATTATCCATGTTTATATTTTTTTGCCTTTCGTGTACTTTTGTTTTATTTGTTCAGTTTATTTATTTATATCTTTTACTATAGCTTTTAACATGATTTTCTTCTCGATATAGAAACTTGTTTTCTGGCCCCTTGACAGGGATTTTTAATAACTTAAAATCTATCATAACCACTACTGATTAAAGTAGAAAAAGGAAGCTACATTGAAACAACAAAATAATTTATAAATATTATCTATTAACATATTCTCATCAGATACATATAGGCTAGAAGAAACGCAATAAACAAATAGTAAAACACAGTGGAAACTATTACATACAAGAAACTATACATTCTACATACTACAGCATTTAATTTTAATATCACACAAAACATCAGTTGAAACCTGAGAAAATTGCACAAAATATGAAGACGATGTACAAAGAAAAAGAAAGAACACAAATTATACTTAAGGTAATGATAAAATAGAAATAAAATCGATAAAAAAAAAAACAGATAGATTTATTTGAACTTTCAATTTGTATTTTTTGTGTGTCAAATTTACGTATGTTTGGGAACATTTATTTGGCTTTTTATTGATTTTTTCCTTATTCTAGGTGGAATTGTTGATTTTTATTTTGCTCTTTCTCTATTCAGAAAACTGGCCACAATGTTTTTGGGTCTTTTTATTACTTTTAACAGGACTTTCTTTTTCCCAGACTCGTCCTCAACGTTATCACTAGCCTCGACTTTTTCCTCTAAACTATTAACAGTACTTGAAATAGTACCGGGATTTTCTACAACATCTAAAACGCTTGTTGTGGTTTCATTGCTACTATTTACATTATTACTATTATTATTTAAATTTTTCGATCTTAATACAGAGGTACGATTTCTTATGATATAGCTAGTACTGCTGCTATTAGTACTATATAAACTAGTAATATTTTTCTTAATGTTTACAATTGTACTATTGTATAACAGTTTACCATTTGCGCCCGTGCTAATATTAGGAGTTCTAAATTTGGCTCTATCTAGTATGGATATGGATTCATTATTTGGAATTTCTTGTTCGATAGGTATATCGGAACGGTTAGTTTCATTGAAACTAATATTTTTAGCAACGTTTTGCTCGTGCCGATGCCGGTTCGAGTTTAATAACCTATTTTTGAAAAAGGACGTTACGATATTTTGTGCATTTTTTGAAACCCCCTCGTTTTTCTCAAGCTCTTCATTATTTAATTTTCGCGTTGATGCCTTGGTTTCAGTATCCGCTGCACTATTGTTTCGAAAAAGCCTTAAATTATACTCCGAATTTAAGGTTTTGTTTCTCAAAAAGGACGCCACTAAATTTTTTGCAAAAGATTTCGATAAGGGCAATTTTTCTGCATCGACGCTTTTGCCCAAATACAGTGGGGGGAGACCAATCTTGTTCTCATTTTGATCTTTAAGCGTCGATATTACGGGCTGATTAGTTCTGTTTTTATTTTCATCATTATTTGGTGTTACATGAACAAAATGATAATTAAATTCAATATTTTCTTTCGGAGCATTTTGGCCAGTCTGCCGTTCAAAATTGGGGTTGCTTTTTGACGAATCCGTTCTCCCGTTTTCAAATCTACGACTATTAAACACATTTGGCAACGCCGAACTAGTGTAATCATGTCTAATCGAGTCATGAACGATTTTTGGAAAATTTTCTACACTTTTAGAGTTTGCGGAGACAAATTGAGAATTGTATCTGATATTGTCTTCAAGAACTTTGGGCAAGGTAGGCGTTTTATTGATTTCAATTGCGACCTGGTTTTGCCCCAAATTATCATTCCGGGACGGTTTGTGGACCGTTTGTGCAATATTCTGGACATTTTGCTGCGCTAAATAATTTTCGAATTGTACAATTCTATTTTCTTTCGGTAATTGAAGCCCTGGTATAGAAGAAATTGCAGCAGGCAAGTGTGGAGATTTGACTTGATTTTGTTCTACAAAGTTACTATTAGTTTGACTAGCAGGCTGACTATTTTGCTGTACAATTCTGTTCTCCTTTGGAGTTTGAAGCGTTGGTGGTGAAATTTGAGTAGATAAGTTTGGAACAGCTTTAATTTGAGCTTTGGCTTGATTTTCTGCTGTAGAGTCGCTGGTAGTTTGACCAACATGGTTGAAATGTACAATTGGTGCTTGAAGCATTGGTATGGCAATTAAGGCAGGCAAATTTGGAACATTACTGTTAGGAGATTTGACCTGATTTTGTTCTATAGAGTGACTGGAAGTTTGACCATGATGATATTTATTTTGCTGATGGGCAATACTATCGAAATGTACAGTACTCTTTTTCTTAGGAACTTGAAGCGCTGGCACAGAAATTGAAGGAGACACATTCGAAACTTTGCTGGCATGAGATTTGACCTGATTTTGTCCTACAAAGTAACTACTAGTTTGACCAGCCGGCTGATTATTTTGGTCGTGAGTAATGCTATTGAAATTTGAAATTTTGTTTTCCTTTGGAATTTGAAGCAATTGTATAGAAATTGAAGCAGGTAAATTTGGAACAGCGCTGGTTTGAGATTTGACCTGATTTTGTTCTACATAGTGACTGACAGAGTGATTATTTTGTTGATGAATAATACTATTGAAACGTCCAATTTTGCTTTCCTTAGGAATTTGAAGCGCTGACACGGAAGTTGGAGCAAACAAATTTGGAACTTTGCTATGATGAGATTTGACCTGATTTTGATTTACATAGTAAATGGTAGAGTGATTATTTTGTTGAT
>JAEQML010066536.1:0-19899 GCA_016904865.1 Pissodes strobi | reverse complement strand
TATAGTTGGGATAACAATTTCAGTAATTTGAATATATTATTTGTACTTAAAGTAATTGCTCACTCATCCTCATGTAGACCATTAGTTGTTTAAGTCCGTTTATTACAAGAAGATGTGTGAATGAATGAGGTGTGATTATTCAATACTTCTTGATTATGTTGTATAGTAGAGAATATGTTTTGTTAGCATTATTGTTACCTTCTGACAAAAGATGTATTTGTATATTTTTACAATAAAGTATTTTTTATTTTCCGTAAATTGCTTTCTTATTAAAACTTTCGTATTATCAATTGCCATATCAGTAGAGGTAATGCAACTGCTGCCAGGATGGGCAATATAAGGGTGCTTTATATAGGGGCATTTTTAAAAATAACTATTACACAATGGGTAGAACAACTAAATAGGGAAACGGTCATATAACCTTAGTATGCGGTGCTGAGTAAGCAAAAGCAAGTGTGCTGAAGTGATTCCTCTGTGTTCGTAACTTATATAGCCCCAGTAGAGAACTTCGCGATAATTCTCCAGAAAACTCTTGTATTGGGGTAGTGGCTTCCTAATTCTTATTTTGCCTTATACAGTCCAATAGGTTACTAAAATGGCTGTAAAAGCTACAAGTAAATAAAATGATATTGTATAGTTTGAACAATGTAGGATGAGCCCCTGAAGATGGCGTGGACAAGAGACAAGCATGTCAGTTGCGACAGGTACTTAATTCTGGATGTGGCAAAGTATACCTGGCGTAGGCAATATTGCCTTATTTAATGTATCAATTACGAGCAGGTAGTTTTATTGCAGCCATCTGGTCAACGGTATGATTTAAAAGACACTATACAGATTTAATGAGTATTGTCGTAAACTAAGTTACTAAGTATATTACAGGGAATCCAAAATGATAGGTAAATATTAAATACAACAACTAGAATAAATAGTGTAAAATAAACTTTCGCCTGAAGCCGAACTATTTTTATTCTGGCCTAAATGTGATTAATTATTATGCTGCAATGATGTAAATTAAAGATTAATTATGCATATATTCAACTTAAAATGTTTTCCTTTTTGCAGTGTGACCTGTCAACCTCGAGAGTCGTATTTTGCGTAGATTCTGTTCTATATCACTTTTGTAAAGATCATAGTTAAGTGATTAAGTCGATGTTGGTCGCAGGTTTTTGCACTTGATTTCTTTGGTATGACGATAAATGTCGAGTGCATCCAATCTTCATGTATTACGTCAGTGTCGTAGATTTCGTTAAATATAGCTTTTTTAGCATATCGAGGAAGCTCGAATTCGTCTCGCACATAATTTAAGGATCCCAGCGTGACTACTATCTGGACCTGGGGTTTTATTATTTTTCATGGACATAATGGCTCTGTCAATTTTGCTCTTCATGATTACTTGGGTCGCACATCATTAAACAGCTCTTCGATATATTGTTTCCAGATAGCGAGTAGGTCTTCTACTTCTGTTTTTAATATTCCATTCTAATTCAGAAGGCTGGTGGTAAAATCATGTATAAAAATCATTTGTATGTTCTTAAACCGTTTCAAAAAATGATTTTGAAAATTAAGGGCTCCGTTGTAAAAAAAGGGTTTTAAATTTTTAATTCCATGATCCAAATTTTGTTTTTGCAACGGTTAATTCAGGAGTCTCACGAGCAAAATGAATGTTAAGAGGACGACAGAAACGCGTTGATGAGGGCCTGCAATTTTGCCATACAAGTATTTCAGAGATCGCTATTTTTAAAAATTAATCTAATAGGAACCAAACTAGTAAAAAATATAGAAGCATCAGTGCAGCTGTTGTTCAAAAACACTTGCTTATATTTTGACTCTCCCAAGGCAATATTAAAGCCATATTTACAAATTCAAACTAAATTATAAATTTTATCTGCTGATTCAGCCAAAGTATTTATTACCTATTTTTATAATAACATCAGTCTTGCATCAGCAATAATGATTCTACCGAAATTTCAGTTTCACTTACTACAATATTAGGGGTGGGCGAAAATAATCGATTATTTGATTCACTTTTAAGAAATTATCGATTAATCGACTTAGCGATTAATATTTCGATTAATCGATTATTCAGTTATTTGCTAAAATATTAAGTGTTTATCGATTATTCAATTTCTTGCCCACCCGTACCGATGACTTTAAAACAGGTATAGTTTAAAATTCCAATAATTTAATAATGCGTTGCGTTAAGGGTAATTTAAGAGACATAAAACCATTTTGAAAATACTTTAGGTACAACATATGAAGCAGAAAACAGAGAAACATAAATACTCCAACAAGGCAGCAGCAGGGAAAGCTGCGCACGCTACAAATTTAGCCAATAAGGGATCCCCATTTCGACGCGCCATATTCTGATAATCTGGCTTCAGTTGTTGCACAATTATGTCTAACACCAACACATAACCTCAACGGAGTGTTAGCAGTATAGTACAGTCTTTACCTTTTTATTATGTATTTGGTCAAAACTATATGATAAGAAGAATCACTTTCCGCGGCAGCATCAGCATGTCAACGGTGTGTCTCCTTCCCTACGCGAAAACTAGCAGAATATCGTCAGGACATGATACAAATAAAAACAATCATGTTGGCAGGCGACCTTTGACGCGCCGGCCATAGACCAGCTCATCCTTTTGTCAGAATATTTGTATTCGGAAATATGGTGAAATCATTAACACAAAATCAAAATCTCTTAGTTATTACAAACCTTGAGTAATGTTATCAATAATAACTAATTAAAAACTTTAATAGATTTTTGAAACAGCCAGTTGAATACAAACTTTATCAAAATATTTATTTGGTGATAATAATAAAAAACCATAACGTAAGTTTGACAGGGCGCTGCAAACAATTCAAAAGATATCAATTGTGTTTTTCCAAAGTCAACTAGAGTGCTATAAATAATTTCGTCATAAATTTGATTAAATAGCTTTTATTTAAATTCAACCTGTGTGCGGTGGAGTTCCCCGATTGTTACCAGGCAACGAAGAAAATAAACGACGATCCCTTTGTAGCACTTGCTGAACACGCACATCCCGTTGAGTGGGCCTTCTTATCGTTAGTTAATATTCGATGGCTTTACTGATGGATTCCTGCACCATTTGTTAGACTTCAGGTTTGTGGAGTTTCCTAATATCTACTGTTTTACTTGAGGATTTTCTTTAGTTTGATCTCCATTCTGCATACGACTGGATTGTGGTCGGAGTTAATGTCAGCACCTGGATAAGTTCTTACTGACTTGACTGCATTGCGCAACCTTTCTGGAACAGTGATATAATCTATTTGGTTTCTAATTATGTTGCCTGATTTGTCAGCTGGTGACTTCCATGTATATAGTTGACGACGTTTTAATAGAGTATTGCTAATAACTAGATTGTGTTCTTCACAGAATTGAACTAGTCTGTCACCTCTCTTGTTGCGCGTGCCTACTAGTCCAAAGTTACCAACTATATTAGAGTATTTTCCTTGACCCACCTTAGCATTAAAGTCATCCATGACCATCGTTATTTCACTATTTTTGTTCTGTTTCATGAGTAGTTCCAGTTGATCGTAGAATTCTTCAGCCAGTTCTTCAAGTTTTTCTGCTGTGGGAGTATAAACTTGTATGATATTTATATCCAGTGGAAATGGCAATACGTGCTATACCTCTATTACCGTAGAACGGAGCTATTTGAAAATGCTGGGGTTATTTGAGAAAAATTAAATATTATATTTAAGTTTTTACCCCCACTCTACTATGCGAAATTTAACTGCGGTATGTAGCTGGATCCATCCGTGCAGGTAAGTAGTTGCTTCCATAGATAAATATACTAAGGGGGAAGTTGACAAAATGAAAATGACGCTACAAAGCACAGTTGAGTCTGCTCAGAAAATTACGCATGTCGAGAACATCAAAATTGGCGGGAAAATATCAGTTGGATCGAAACGATAAGTTGTATGGAATTTTTGTAATTTTGAGACATCTCAAGTAGCCCCATTTCAAATAACTTATTCCATCTTCGTCTTATTTTCGTTTCTTTCAGGAATAAAATGGTTCGAACTCTCAAACGAACTTATACTAATGAACAAATGTAAAAAATTTTTTCTTCAAACGTCCGTAAATCCGTCATTACTCGACTGTGTAGGCGGCCGTCAAGTTTAATTTTTCCTCCGCCGGAGCTTTACTTTTCACTTTTCCGCCGGCGGAGGTAAAAGTGTTGTCATAGCAACATAGATACAATACAAACAGACAACAAAATAAGCGTCAACAACTCAATATTTATTAAACTACAATTTGTATTTATCACTCAATTTGTGACTGCATTTCTAAAAATCACTAATTTAGGAACAAATTGGTTATTATATAATCGAACTTACTCAATAACTGCTTATCAATACGGAATTAAAACGCAATCGGAGACGTCATCTTAAAAAAAAATAATTATTGTTGACAGTGTCCACTGACAGCTTTATGTTAAATTCATCGACACCGGTCCAAGCAAGGCCACCTACGACCGTGGTCTAAGCCGCCTTGCGAACCCATTTATCTTTAATAATAATTAGATATTATTACTATTAAAAAGAGATGTTTTTGCATTAATTTGTCGACATTTGAAGAAAAAACAGCATACTTTATTTGGAGGAAAAGTTACTTTTCCTCCATATAAAATAATATACTATTACAGCCTACCGAGCTTATGCAGAGGAAAATTTAAATCGTGTAGTAAATTGTGTCAAAAATAGCCAAATGAACTTATGTGAAGCAGCGGCATCATGTGCAATTCCAAAAGCCACACTATGGCGAAAAATAAAAGGCAAAAATACTTTGCGAAATAATTCTGGACATCCCACAATATTTACCACAACGGAAGAAAAAATTTTCATTGACCATCTCAATATTGATTGCGGAATGAGGTTTCCCATTCGACTTTAGTGGATCTCAGACTTTTAGCTAAAGCCTATCTAGACAGAATTGGAAGAAATGACAGGCGACCCGAGATAATTTGCCAGGTAAAATAGTGACTGGGCAAAGAACTTTTTAACGAGAAACAAAAAGTCGGTTTCTCACCGATTTGTCACAAATATTTCTTCTCAGCGGGCTGGTTCAGTGGTTTGACAGAAGTGACAATTGAACAATTTTTTGAAAACGCACATGAACACCTTTCAGATGTCTCTCCTGATGTTCTTATTAATTATGACGAGACTAACTTAACCGATGACTCTGGTGCCAAAAAGTATATCTTCAAGCGGGGTTGTAGATATCTAGAACGAGTGGTTAATTCATCAAAAACTGCAACGAGACTATAAAATGATATTATGCTTTATTTAAAAAAAAGTGCCCACCAAGGTGGGGATTGCGATGAAATTTGTAGATAGTCATCCTCCCGGTGAGGACTGGATCACAGAAGGTCAGGTGGCTAAACACCTAAAAGAACCAGTCCATATAAAATCTGAAAAAAGAATATTCTATGGTTTTAAAGAAGATTTTTCAACCTGTAATATACTCTTGAGTTTTAATCATCTCCTGATGATGCTAACATGGTTAGCGAAACGCGCGTCGAGTGCAATAATTCGGTATCGTTTGTATGTTTGTCAGGAAACAAATAAAGATTTTTGATTTTGATGATTTAATACAAAAGAAACGCATTATTGTGTTTAACTACATACTGATCAATGTTCCCTTATCACAGGTTCCAACAAAATAGTTATTTATGCAACAAGTGTGTAAAGTGAATCTTTTTTTATGAATGGGAATATTGTCGCATGAGCCGTAGGCGAATGCGACAATCCCATGAATAAAAAAGGGTACTTTATACATGAGCAGCATACAAAATTTTTTCTACTATCGAAAAATATATGAAAAAATAAAAATAATGTTATATTACTTTACGCACTGCCCTAAACGTCAAAAAATATGTCAGTAAACGTTAAAAAATATGTCAGCTTTACTTTACGCACTAGTGCGTA
Organism: Pissodes strobi; assembly: GCA_016904865.1. Taxonomy (NCBI): domain Eukaryota; kingdom Metazoa; phylum Arthropoda; class Insecta; order Coleoptera; family Curculionidae; genus Pissodes; species Pissodes strobi. The sequence continues at coordinate 13,944 of JAEQML010066536.1, read as the reverse complement.
AAATACCTTACTTTACGCACTGCACATTAAAAAGGCCTATTTTACGAATCTTAGAGAGTGCGTAAAGTGAGTATTTTACGCACGGTAGTAGAAAAAATTCTTTATCTTAATATATTTTCATCATGCTTTGAATGAATTGGTATGTAAGTAGTTACAAGTATGCAATCAATTGCCCAAGGAAATCTATACATAATATGTATCTGCATTGTGCAGCCACATAACAAGTGCTTCATAAATAATATTTTATTACAATAAGCAATAAGGGAACTCTAATCCTCATTGCAGTTGCGTCATCAGCTTTTGCTGTACACGATGATCATTTATAATGTCCCCCCCTCTTAACTTTTTTGTTTTTCGCATTAGACAAAAATATTAACCTACAAAAGTTGTGCAGAATAATTTAAGCTATTTGCAGAATACATTTATATATACAAGGTGTTGCAGAAATGAGTGAGAGGTTAAAGTTATATTTTTTTAAATGAAACGCTCTGTATATTGTTCATTTTTTAGGATCTCCTGAGAATTCTGAATATTTTTTCTATAAGATGTCCTATATCTAACGGTGCGTACAGACCTGACGAGACGCGCACGCGACACGCCCGCGACGCGCAGACCGCGCGCCTGCTGTGAGCCATGTAGAGAGACGCGCGCGCCACGCGACCAAGTTCTATTGCACTTCTTCACTGATTCTCGCGCGATTGCTACGCTCCTACTACTACCCGTCCACACTGCGCCTCGCTCTTTCTTTGATCTGCCGTCGAAAAACCGACAGCAGACGGGTAGCGACGCGCCTCGGACAGGCGGCGCTAGCGCCGCGCGCGCGCCCCGTCCACACTTAGCAATTTTGGATTGTCGCGTGCGTGTCGCGCGCGCGTCGCGTCAGGTCTGTACGCACCTTAAATGTAATAGTTTTCGACATATTCGCATTTTAAATAGTGGTCTCGTATTGTAGTTGCCTAATTCACGGCCACCTAAAGATGCGTACAGACCTGACGAGGCGCGCGCGCGACACGCACGCAACGCGCTCGGTTTTTTGCGCGCCTGCTGTGAGCCATGTAGAGAGACGCGCGCGCCACGCGATTAAGTTCTATTGCAGTTCTTTACTGATTCTCGCGCGATTGCTACGTGCTACTACTACCCGTCCACACTGCGTCTTTCTCTATCTTTGATCTGCCGCCGAAAAACCGACAGCAGACGGGTAGCGACGCGTCTCGGACAAGCGGCGCTAGCGCCGCGCGCGCTCCCCGTCTACACCTAGGAATTTTGGACTGTCGCGAGCGTTTCGCGCGCGTCGCGTCAGGTCTGTACGCACCTTTAGAACTGGAATCTAGAATACCTATTTATTTTTGAATGTAACCGCTTAGTTAAAATGCGAATATGTCGAAAACTATTTCATTTAGGTATAGGACATGTTAGAGAAAAAATATTCAGGATTTTTAGGAGATTCTAAAAAACTAATAATATGCAGGGTATTTCATTTAAAAAGATATCTTTAACCTGTCACCCATTTCTGCAACACCTTGTATATATATATAAATGTATTCTGCAAATAGCTTACATTATTCTGCACAACCTTTGTATAAAAACCAAAAAGTTAAGAGGGGGGGACATTATAAATGATCACCGTGTACATATTTAAACCTTGGAATTATTATGAAATCTTCAGACATTACTTGTGTTCTTTGTACCAATAGTCTAAAAAATGATCGGTCAATCAGCCTATATTTTCTGCCTCAGAATCATAGAGCCCATTTAATGTTTGATAAGTAGGTCTCAGTGTAGCTTCTAAACCTTATGGATTTTTAAAGCACTTATAAACACCTAAGCACTTTTTATTTACTTAATCAACCGTTAGCACATTCTAGAAAAATGTAGGCAAAACAATATGTAGGTATTAATGAGTATCACGACATTAGAAACATATTAATTCATACCAAATCCGGCTTTTTGGCTGAAAATTGTTTTGCATCTTATTGTTGACCGAACGTTTGCATTTGGAAGACTTTTTGTGGGTCACAGTATATGAATTAATGTTAATACTTTAGCTAACTTTGAAAGCTACAAAAAGGAAACGAAAAACAAATTAAATGAAAATAATAAATATATTATTCAGTTAATATCACTCCACATAAGCATAAACTCTTAATATAAAATATTTATTTACACAAAAAAAAAACAAGGTAAAATGAGGCTGTTGAAAAATGTGGTCAACTAATTTCTTGACTTAATCGATGACTAGGAATAGATTCTTTCCCATATCTTCTTCTTGCCTCATCAATAAATGCGAGCTCCATTTGTTTCACTATTCCATCAAAAAACATAGAGGCTAGCTGTGAATGTATTAAGGATCTAAATTCAAACTTTACATAGAAATCTATGATACACGAGGTTGGATTACTTGAAAGTCCTGGTGCAAACTTCCAAGTAGTTTCAAGATAATTGAATAATCGTCCATCATTGCACTGTGCTTTAACGAGCTTTGGTTTGATCAAAGTTACTTTGGAAGTGTAATTTTCAACTACAGGAGGAAAGCCTATTTGTAGATTCGCATGTACTATGTTTTCATTAATGTCTAATATGATCGACTTGGTGCAAAATGGCAAGAACTGCTTGTAATGCTTTATGTCGGCTACCACATTGTACATTTGTTCATCTGAATAACTAGAAAGAAGTGACATGTAATACGAAATTTTGAGAAGACTGCTATTTACCATTTACCCAATCAGCTTTCTTGCTTTATAAAATTTTTCCCTGCCAAGTATCTTGTAGAAATGAAACTGTCTAACTTGCATTGGCATGCCTTTCTCCGCTTATACTTCATGATTATATCATTATTTTATGATGAGATGAGGAAGGAATACATTGTACAGTAATCTTTTATTAGAAAAATTCTGGAACTTCTTTTGAGTTTTGTGAACTGTAATATATTTTATAAACAGTCACACGTGACGGACGCAGACGCAGTGTTGCCATAGTCGCAAATCCAGGAGCGTCTCCGACAGCAGCGGACTGTTTTGAACCTTTCTGTTCTGTTCCACGACGTGATACGACGTTGACCGAATCGCCAAAATTATCCATATATTCGCAGTACACTGAATTGCTACCAACGGTCTGATAGGTCAGTCGTTAGAGAGTGTGTTTGTGATGCGACGGTTACTGGTTCGATCCCCGTCAGCGCCGAGCACGGTTTTTAATTCTTTTTATGGTTATTTTTGTAAAATGTTTTTTTCAATAATTATGGGTTAGATTGGGTTATTTTTGTCTCGTTGCGCCCCGGAGCCAGCGAAGCGAGCGGAGGGCCATGCGAAATATCTTAATATTGCCGGCATCGGCAAAGGTCGACGAAGGCCTCCAGAAAAGTTCAAAACAGACCGGTGCCTGAAGACGCTAAACGAGTACCTGGTAAAACTAGTGCGACATGACTGCAAAATGTGACTTCCGGTCCTGCCGTCGAAGGACGAACACGTTGGAAACGGATTACAGAATTCGGCACGGGTAGTGGGAGGTTTTTGCTTAGAAAACGCGTTCTAATCATTCGGGGGGAGTCTGGAAAGTCGTGCCGGCTAGAAGGTGTAAAAGGTGGGTCGCGTGGTGGAGGGTTGATTCCTATACTAGGACTCCAGATTCTATCTTCTGTACGCGGTAGCGTGGCCTGATGGCGATCGGGGGGTCTAACAGAAAGTGGTTATACGTGCAGTGTCATCCTTACATAAGAGCTCAGTCGTGCAGTGCATTAGATCATATTTGTTTTGTAAAGTTTAAACGTTATTGTAAAGTCGGGAATCACCAGGGGCATATGCCCGTCATACTGGAAGTTCCTTCTAACAGGCCCCTCGCACTGGACCAACGTGTAATTTATGCAAGATGGTCGCCTTGCCTCTAATTAAGCGCCGGAAGAGGGGTGCGCTGGCGAATTGTCCTTTGTGGAGCAGAAGCTATACCGTCTGTCTTTCTAACAGCGGTATGCATGCACCGCTTTATTGCTAACTTTTAACTACAGCCAGAGACAGCTACAGCATTGTTTAAAAGACAATGACTACAGTTAGCCAATCGAAGTCTTGTTCTTATGCACCGCAGGAAAGTTAGTTAAATTTCAATTAGTTCAATCCAGCATCTAACATCATTGCAATTATTGGGATTTTCTGTTTTTAAATATTGGCAGATTGAAAATTAAAATAATTTTAAGATTAGTTAAAGCGTGGTTTGAATAACAACGGTTAAAGTTATATACAAAATTTCTGGTTTGTAGTGTTGTGATGGTATGTGAAAAGGTACGTAAACGCATTTTCAGAATTACATTAAGCAGGCGATAAAGGTAATACATTTTGATGTGTAAACATCTTACGCGGCGGTATGAGGTATGAGGGTAATCCATTGATTTGTATAGGAGTGGATAAGCAATAGCCGCCTGTCGCACTACTCAAAAGTGACAACCTATGGGCGAAAAAACAGGTTTCTGCGCATGACAAAATCGACGCAAAATGGAAAAACGTAAACAAAGGTGATACCGTTTTGTCATGCGCACTTAAACACTTGCCGTCTCAGCAGGTGTCGGTCAGGATCGAACTTGGCTTTTGTCTTTGACGTGTTTTCGTTTTGACGGCGCGGCGTTTTGAGTTAATAATTGGAGTTCGATTCGAGGCAAAATACCCGGCAGCTCCTATTTCAAGTAAGTCTAATTATTATAAGTATTACTTATTTATACCTTATTGCTTGTTTCACTATGCTAACTGGGGCCCATTTCCCAATCGGCAAGACTCCTCTACCGAATATTTGGTGAAATAATCACTTTCGAAGTGCGGGACTGCCTATTTACCTTCACGGTGCAACAGCTAGCACCTACTAATTTTCTAATGCGCAAGTCCAAATTGAAGTTTCTTTGTTTACATTTCGCGGTCGTAAATTTTCCATGTTTGGTCTATTTACTGCTTATCCACTCCTATACAAATCAATGGGGTAATCTCGGCAAATGGGACGGAAATATGTAAACCGATTCTAGCCGCTAGAGCGGTATTATTATGCAATTTTGTCATTTAAAATGGTTTTAAACCGATTTTAGACCATAAAAAACATATTTTAAATTAAACGAGCAGTCAAAATTATTATTTATTAATTATTTTAAACTTTGTTATTAAACCTAACTTTTATTCTATGAACAAGCTATAATTTATAGGTCGCGGCCAAGCACGTTGAAAATACCAGTTCTCGTCCGATCACTGAAGTTAAGCAACGTCGGGCGTGGTTAGCACTTGGATGGGTGACCGCTTGGGAACACAACGTGCTGTTGTCACTTTTTTACAACCGATTTCGTTACAGAATATGTTTATACATCAGTGTCTCGAGTACTAGCAGACTCGCTCATTTTTTTGTTTTAAAATTTAATATCAGAAACTGTATTTTACAAAACCAAAAAGAATTTTTTTTACATGCTTTAAATAGGAATTAGGTTTTGAAATTTAAAATGTAGTGGATCTTGTACAAAGCGTTTTAAAATAACAATTATATTGCGCCGTTTGTAGCATGCGCATGAAACAGCTAGTTTGTTAATCTCTCGCTATACCTAGAAATTTCCTGGAATAAATTTAACTGTAGTTAAGTGTTTTTTAAGTGACGGTTCATGAACATATTTGAAACAACTGTAGTCAAATCCTTAACTCCAGTTAAGAGCTGCCGGTGCATACCACTGTACGACAAAAGGGCATAGAGAGAAAGACTGCAAAATGTGTATACCATTGGCCAGTGCAGGGCAAGTTGTATACCATTGGGAAATTGGTGCGACATTTATTGCGAGTGCAATCAGTTCCGCACTAGACCTTGGAGGTCGTGTGGCAACCATGCTGTTGTCAAAAGAAAAAAGAACGAAATTCGACAAAGCATAACAGATAGTTTTTGAAAATGGCGGAAAAGATTTTTTTATTTTAAATTATTATCATTATCTTCAAGTAGTGATAGTGACGAAGAGTTTTAAACTCAAGGTCAAATAGTCAAATCCTATACCCCATGGCAATGAACTGGTGCAATCTTTTTTGTGCACTGGGCAAGTTGCAGTGCTACACCAGTGCCATATACTTTCAATGGTATTCGCTATAAGATATTCAATTCACTTGACTAGTTTTTGAAAGCGCCACTTGTGTCGGCGAGTTCCATAGTTGAACGGTACGGCTAGATGCAAATCCAAAACGCATGTCGGCAGTGTTTGCGTCGAAAAGTTGGTAGGTGATCTAGACTCAGTGTTGCTAACCTGGTAGAAATTCTACTAGATCTAGTAGAATTTGAAAGTGTCCTAGTGGGCAAAATAATTAGAAGCTAAGGCTAGCTGCACACGGAGCTTCTCGTCATAGACGCGTATTAGACGCGACGTACAGAAGGTGTACGCCTGGTGTACGCTCGCTATTTAAATCAACAACCGCACACGAAGACGCACGCGTCTTACAGATAGCCTTATTCACACAGACCGCACCAACGAATCTAGTTGCTTGCATTCGCGCCATGTCTTCGCGATGTAATCAGTTTGTCGCAAGAGCTCTCGTGGTCGAGGGGCTAGATGGTTGAGTGTCAATTCGGCGGCCCGGGTTCAAACCCCATTGCTTTTTTTATTATTTTTTTAATTCTAAACAGTTTTTTCTTCATTTTGGTATCCTTGATTTAGCATTAGGTCGGTTTTCTTTTCTTGAACCCCCGTAGCGAGCAAAGCGAGCGGAGGGCCATGCAAAAAGTGATGTTCGGACTGAAATTTGGCAACGTCGCGCGTCGTTACGGTCTGGGTGAATTAGCCTCTCGTGACAAAATATCGGTCTAGTGGCTAGTGACTTTTTTTTAGTAGAAAATGCCCAATCAAAATTACATGTAAGACACCTTGAACTTGAAGTATGGACTCCCTTCAAGAAGGGAGCCGTTTGGCGCTGCTTCGAGGCAATTTGCCAGGTGGCCGTGTGTTATGAGAACCAAACGGAAGTGGTAAGACACCTTTCACCTTACGTTTTAAAAATGTCATAATATGTCAACGATCTATGCGAGTTTTAGAGGGGAGTTTGGTGGTAAACGACTAAGGAGGGCTAGACTACTCCTTATAAACGACAAAAGTGCAAGTGGCTGCTGAGGTGTAGCGTTTTTAGAGGTTTAGTAATGTTCAGTAAAATAATAGGGGATTCACCGCGTGTTGGCGAGATTTTATTGATTATTGATTAAATTAATTTTGTCCTTTCAGTAATAAGGTTCTAGAAAAATGACTATTTCCTAGTGGATTTTTAAAAATTGAGTTGGCAACAGTGAATTTAGACGCATGGCCAATGACATAACAACAGTCATTGCGCTCGCAATAGCTCTGTTCCAACTGACTATGAAAACCGTACATGGGACGGTAATTTCCAGTTGTATAATTCGTTTGTCAACATGACAGGTTATTCATCGCCTTCAAAAGTGAAATTGACAACTAGAAATGACGGTGCCACGTATGGTTTTCAAGTCGGTTGGAACAAACCTAATATCATCAAAAAATGCAATGGTAAAAAGGGAACTAACATCACTTGTGACAGCCAAGCCAAGTCATTCCTTAGTCCTGGTAATAAACTAATCCTATACCGCGCCATCATCCGGCCAGCTCTCCTCTACGGCTCACCAGTCTGATGTTCCGTAGCCAGGACTCATAAAAAGAAATTACAGGTTATGCAAAACAACTATCTCAGAGCTGCATTTTCTTTAACCCTACGGGACCGCATCAGAGTAGAAGGCCTGCATGCGTGGGCGAAGATGGAGTACATCGAAGAGTACATCGACGCCCTCGCATGTAGGTTTTTTGAAAGGCAGATCGCGGGTTCCCCGCTCACTGCCAATATAGCAAATGAACGCTATGATCCCGAAAATTTAGTCTCCCATGGAACAATATACCGTGAAATCTCATTATATTATAAACAGCTAATGCCTCCATAAGACAGGGACCTTTGGGAATCATAGTTCGAAAGGCTACTTTCGAAAGTACTCGAAAACTATCCCTTTAAGCTCATTTTAACATCTAACTTTTCAACAGTATCAGGAGTACAACAGAAACGCAATACCCATGAGGTAACTTGCGCGCTCTGTCTCCTGCCTGGCGAATCTACGGCGTTCGGAAGCGTGGGCGGGGCTTATTAAGGGAGCTGGCCGGCGTATAAATACCCACTCTTGTCGATCACAACACATACGATTCCTAGCCACTGAAGCATCCGTGTCTACGTAGCCGATACCGTGAGACTCGTGCTAAGCGACCTGATATCATTACTATACTTGAATAGACTTAACACAGTTAAGTCCCAACTCTCTGTTCCGTCAGAACAGTTTTAAGTAGGGTTTTTCCATAAATTTTCCCTACATTCACCCTCCTTTCTATGCATAAAACATGAAGAATGTACACTTAAACAGCAGGCTTTATGCCAATCATAGCAAATCTAGGACTTTGAAGGGGTAACCCACGAAAAGTGCAGCACAACCTAAACAGTACCACACGCCTAGTAATTAAGTAGGTTTGTTATCGACCCCCTAAGGGTGCCACTATCTGCTGGCCACTGGCAGTGAGGTAACACTGCCCGGCATAACAGCAGAGTAGATCATTGTCAAATTGTCATGCCTAAGCTAGTTGTGTAGTTATTAATCATTTTAATATCAAATAAATATATTCCAAGTTCCAAGATTTACAGTGTGAGTGTGAGCGTGGTGGTCGAGAGGTCTAGATGGTTGCTCTCAACTCGGCAGCAGCAGCTATCGGCGGCGGCCGCTCGTGTTCAAACCCCGTCGCTTTTTTTTATATTTTTTTTTTGGTTAAATTTCTAAACAGTTTTTTCTTGATTTTGGGTATGTCTTGGGTTAGTTTAGGTTAGCACCTGGTTAGTTTCCTTTTCTTGATACCCCGTAGCGAGCGCAGCGAGCGGAGGGCCATGCGAAAAGTGATATTAGTTGTTGTAATACGTACCCGTACTTTGGATGCATTTTTTACAAAATATTTTGCTTTATTTAACTAAAAACCAGAATATATTTAACAATAGCAGTATTATTTATAGTGGACTGTTTCCGCGAATACATTCACAAAGAATCCGCCTCCTTTGTGAATACATTCCACGCAAGGCCACCTATTTGGTATAGGTTGCCTTTGGTAACGAAAATTTGGTCGGGTCGCTCGACTCTTGTATCTGAGGTGATGTGCGTTATAATATCCTTTACACAAATAGTGCACTATACAAAAATCGGCCTTTCCTATTGGTCAATCCACATGGCCCTCCGCTCGCTACGGGGGCTCGAGAAAAGGAAACTAACTAGGTGCTAACCCAAACTAACCCAAGACATACCCAAAATCAAGAAAAAAACTGTTTAGAAACATAATCTTTAAAAAAATAATAAAAAATGGCAACGGGGTTCGAACCTTGGCCGTCCAGGTAAGACCCCTTGATTTGTATAGGAGTGGATAAGCAATAAATAGACCAAACATGGCAAATTTACGACCGCGAAATGTAAACAAAGAGATTTCAATTTGGACTTGCGCAGTAGAAAATTAGTAGGAGCTAGCTGTTGCACCATGAAAGTAAATAGGCAGGCCTGGACTTCGAAAGTGATTATTTCACCAAATATTCGGTAGAGGAGTCTTGCCGATTGTGAAATGGGCCCCAGTTAGCCTAGTGAAACAAACAATAAGGTATAAATAAGTAATACTTGTAATAATTAGACTTACTTGAAATAGGAAATCCCGGGTATTTTGCCTCTACTACTACAAAACACAACCATGCACTTTCGGGATTCTATTTTGGTAGCATCGCCCATTGTTTATGTGAGTATTGTTCAATTTAAACGAAAATCAAAATAGGGTACGCACAAACCACAAACGTGAACCACTAAACTAAAACTAATTAAGCAACTACAGACACGACTAGGTCCAAAGAAAGTAAAAAAAAAAGAAAAAACTCGAATTATTAACTCAAAACGCCGCGCCGTCAAAACGAAAAGACGTCAAAGACAAAAGCCAAGTTCGGTCCTGACCGACGCCTGCTGAGACGGCAAGTGTTTTAGTGCGCATGACGAAACGGTATCTTCTTTGTTTACGTTTTTCCATTTTGCGTCGATTTTGTCATGCGCAGAAACCTGTTTTTTCGCCCATAGGTTGCCACTTTTGATTAGTGCGATAGGCGGCTATTGCTTATCCACTCCTGTACAAATCAATGGGAAGACCCAGTTGTATAAACCTCTGCACCACGAGGGCTCTTGACATAAATCGATTGCATCACGCAGACATCTCGTAATACGAGATGGATCGACCAATAGGAGAGGTCGATTTTTACATAGTGCACTATTTGCACAGCTATTGTGGTAAGCTGTGCTATTTGTGTAAAGGATCTTTAGATGCTGGTGGCATTCAAAGACGAAGAAAGAAGATGGACCCGTAACACGCATATTCGGCCAGTGATGCCACAGCTACCGATTTATCGGTAGATCTACCGATTTTGGATAGTGTCTACTGATATACCGATTTTCGCCAACATTCTACCGATTTTTCATTATTATAAAAAATACCATAAAATTGTCTAAAAACGTCTTTACTTAAATTAAAAATCTAACATTATTAATATTTTAGGGCATATTTCTACACCTCGTTTGCCTATTGCCTGGGAATTACATAGAATCGTTAATTCATTGCTTTTCGATGAAAGGTGATTCGGTGATTCCCTTGGTTGCGTTCATTAAGTACATCGAACGACGTCCAACGCACCCGATTCCGATTAAAACGAACGGAATCAGGTGCGTCGTTCGACGTATTAAATAAACTCACTCCTGTTGTGGTAAATGGCTGGTGATTCCCCTGCAGGGTTGCCAGACCGTTTGGCTCGATTTCCCCAGTCGAAATTTAAAAATCCCTCAAATTTAGGACTTTTTGAAAAAAATCCCCCAAAAAATATTTTTTGTTTTGTTTTTGTAGATTATGATATTTTATTCCTGGATTTTAATAATTTTTTGTGGCTAAAACATTTTCCCCATATCTCTAAAATATCCCCAAAATAAGCTCTGTTACATATAAAGCCTCAAAACTAGAAAATATTTAGTGCAAACATTGTCTTTAAACAAAGGTGCAAATAAAAGCTACTTTGTCCAGGAAATTTTTTATTTTTCAAATGAAAGAGAGAACTTATAACCAACAGTAAAAACAAGATAAAAAATTAAAAGGTGTGTGCTTAAGACCGTACGACAGGAGTGAAAACTCCAATAATGCAATATTAAAAGCTAAATAAAAATAAGAAAAAAAAGTTTCTTGAAAGAAGGCTTCGGGTATCGAACCCGATACCTCTCACCATTATCCACTCGAAGGTTATTGTCAAAAACGAGTATAAGTATACGGACCGGACCAGGCGTTTCCACTTTAAAAATACAATATTTCTTGATGATGTATATTTAACCTAAATTATTCCTTTAAAGTTAAATAACGATAAATTTCTTTAAAAGTATATAAAACCATTTGGCGGATTAAATATTTTTATGCCACAACTATAGATGGCGTCAGCGCAGCTCGGACATAAAGATTAATAAAATATATATTTTTTACATTTTATGTTCAGAATAATTGGATTTTTAGGTTTTTATCTGATTTTGTTATTTAATAGATCAGATTTGAGTCGAGTCAAACTTAGAATCCCCTGTTATTCCCCAGGTAAATATTGTTTCCCCAGTAGAAATCCCCAGAATAAAATATCCCCAAAAAATACCACAAAGAAAAAAAAAATCCCCTAATTTTTGGGGAAAATCCCCTAATCTGGCAACCCTGTTCCCCTGTTTTAGTAAATGCCGGGTAATTTCCCTATTTTAGAGAAATAGGGGAACTACTGGAATACCTTCATATAAAATTTCATTGCGTAGAAAATAGTTCATTTATTCGCTTGTTACCGTTTTACGCACACAATAAAATTTTAAATTCGAAAGCATGAATGATAGTGATAGTAATAGTGGTGGTGAGGGTAGCAGTACAGGCATAAGAAAAAAAGCAAAATACTTTCAAAACTATAAGAAAGATTGGGAAAATATTCCCGAGTTCAAAGGATGGCTAACTAATAGTTTGAAAGGAAGTTCATACGCAAGATGCAAATCATGTGATAAAGACATTAATATAACCAGTGGTAAAGACGCTCTAATTAAGCACAAAGCACGACAATTTCATATAAAAAGAATTAAATGTATTGCAAAACAACCATCGATCACATCATTTATTGGAACAGAAGGAGTCTCAAAAATTACGTTAGATCGTAGCGTGAAAGAAGGTAAGAGGTGCTTAAAATATATTATTTAGGTATAGTTGTGCTAATGCAAAAATCTGATGTCTGGAATATCAAATTAAAATATATTATTTTTATTTTAGGCGAAATCCGTTTGAGTGCTTTCCTAGCAGAACACCATCTACCATTTACCATCATGGACCATTTACCAAAGCTGGTTGCCAGTGTTTGTACCGACTCCGACATAGCAAAGCACCTAGAATGTGGAAGGACAAAATCAACTTCAATAATAAAAAATGTACTTGGGCGGCATAGTTTTGAAAATCTGCAAACATTCCGTCAGCATAACAAGTTTTCTTTAATAGTCGACGAATCTACCGATGTAAGTACCGAGAAGCACATTTGCTTAGTATTAGTAAGAAGGGCGCTTAGTAATTACACAATTAGTGATGATTTTTTAGCTTTAATAAAACTCTCAGCAGCTGATGCAACAACTATTTATACACATATTGTTGTTTTTTTTGTGAAACATAACATTCCATATAAGAACAATTTAACCCTTTCAGCCCTGGCGTACACTGAAGTGTACCAAAATTTAACATTATACACTTTCTAAATACAAACTACGATTCCAATTTGACCAGCCGATCCCGCCCTACACTGTTGTGTACTCTTTATTACGAATCTAGCATGGCTGCTGCCATCTATGGGAACAATGTTAAACTGTTGAGTTCTGTTTATTATGAAAAGCATCTTTCGGCGCGAACTACCTATTGTTTGTCTATTTATGTCGTGTTTTTTTGCTAAAAATATGCTGTTTTGAAGTTGATTTTTTTATATAATAACAGAGAAGGCTTGGATAGAAGATATATTGTGTTTTTTGTGTAGTAAGGTATTTTTTGGGCTACTTGACCTACTGGACTTACGTACACTGTAGTGTATATTGGGACTCAGACGAGGTACGTTTCCCCAAGCTATTTGTTCGTGGTTTTATGTAAGAGTCTGTCGTTTTTAGGGTTTTTCACTGAAAATGAGGAACAAATCCCTCTCATACAAACAACTTCTGTACTAGTTAGAAAATGATGATTCCGACCTAGAGTGTCTTAGCGAAGAGGATGATGAATGAGAAGTAGACGACAATTCGAACAATCAAGAAAATGGTGTGAACAAAAAAAACCATCGGTGGCGGCATTTAGAATGGAGTGCGAGACAGTGCGATTTTAGCAGGTATTGGAGCCGAGTTAGGTGTAGCAGCTATTGGTTCTATTATGCAGGAAGGGGAACAGGTTGATGTGGAAAGTGCTAATTATTAAATTTTTTATGTCTAGGTCATGTATTCTCATGGTTTACTTCGATGTAGTGGGAGTACTAATGGCATCTTTAAGTCCCAATGTACACTGTAGTGTACACGTGAATTGTCAAAAATTGACATATACCAAAAATATTTTAAAAAATAAATAAGCCGTGTTAAAAAATTTCAAATTTTTTTAACAACACACGTTAATTCGGGACTGAAAGGGTTAATAGGTTTTGCTTCGTATGGAGCTAATGTAATGATGGGAGAACATCATTCGGTAATGTCTCTTTTAAAAAAAGACGTTCCTAACTTATATATAATGAAATGTATATGCCATTCATTCCATCTTTGTGCATCGTATGCTTGCGAAAAAATTCCGAGATTTGTCGAAGACCTTACAAGAGACATTTATAACTATTTCAATTC
>JAEQML010066535.1:0-19901 GCA_016904865.1 Pissodes strobi | reverse complement strand
AGTGGAAGAATATTTGAATGATAGACCAAGCTAGTATTAAGAATTTATGCTTTTTTTCATGGTTGTGTTGCCTAGGTATTGTCTTGTATGTCCCATTCTTATTTTATTTTAGATTTAGGTTTTGAGATTTTTTTCTCTTTTAATTGCTTGTCTTAGACTTAGGTTAAGTTTATATACTTTTTTAAATGATCTTTGATTATGACGTGTACACCCATTTTTTGTATCTGGCTTACGTACAAAATAAATGTCTTATATCTTATGTCTTATGTCTATGAAACATGTAACTGGCAAAACATCAGTCTAGTAAGAGGAAGATCTAGCAATCGAAATTGATGATACGTCTGAATACATCCCAAGCATGCCGGACTTATTTAACCGTTTAAATCATATATATGTGCCGCCGATCCAAAGGTTATCAAAAGTAAGTCCACATTTATAATTCACAGCCCGAAAGGAATTTTCGAGATTTGAATAATTGCGCTGCTTATGGAAGCAATTCTGCTTCTGTTCATACAGACATTGGCTGAGATTACTTACTGTGGAGCCCATAAAAACACTATAAACATAATATACGTCCAGTGAGAATAAATTTAGTGAGACTCAATTAATTCGATAAAAATAAATGAATTTTTTTTCTATATTTTTTATTCCCTTTGTCGCTACAGTTGTCTTCGCATTGCTGGCCGATGATCATGGATATGAGGAGCTGCTTTTAATTGAGTTAAGATTTTGCTGTTGAATATTTATGTTCTTCATATGACATTTTTGAAAAGTGTGTTACCCATTTGGGAAGAGTTGTCCCGGCTCTGCTAATCCCGGGCGATGGTCGTGCTGGCGAACTGCATTGCAGCAAAGACAACCGCTCCTTGAAAGGGGTACACTAGAAACAAACAACGAATCGAAGCCCTTTTTTCCATCTGACCTACAATAATATTGGCTTTTCTCTGTTCAATGTTATAGTTTCGCCACTGACTATAAAGACTTTTGAATGTGTTCGATTATAATAATCGCCCATCAAATATGATTTTTTAAAACGTTTTAAGTTAACATTTAACATGCACTTTACACTCTCTTAAATTTGGCCTTGCTGACATTGAGGGAATATACAAACACATTTCGGAAAGACGAGGCAACTTGTCGTAAGAAAGGCTATAAAAATGCAGGAATATTACCTGCATTTTGCACTATTTTGCAGAACTATTTTTAAATTTTCACTAAAGGATTTTAGCACGGATTATGTAGATCCTTCCATCCAAAGGTACTTGCAATATTTGCATGTGATATTCTTGATGAAACTTTGCCTACTATTTTGCTCTAATTTGTATCACTACTTTCAATATTTGTACCATGCCCTAAGGAGCTTTGTCAATAAAGGCAAATCAAACTGCGGTATTTTTGTGACATATGATTGGAGAAATTTTGCATTGTTTTGACCACTAGCTTTAAATTAATTTTTCACCACTCAGTAAAGAGTTTATAACATTTATAACTAAATGTAATATGATTGGAGAAATTTCGCACTATTTTGTACCAATCCTTTTAAATTTTGAACAGCCCAGTAAACAATTTGGTTTAGATTTTGTTATAGGCTTAGGCAAGTATTAATTTTGCATATTTAGCGTAATTTACATGTTTTAAATAAATTAAAGATTATTTGCATATTATTGAAACAATTGAAGAAATGAGCGTAAAGCTTTGTTTACAAAAAAAAATTCTCAGCTCTTAATGTTTAACGTCACTGAGAACAAGGTCTGTTTTTCTTTGTACTTTAATAAAATTTTATAGTTTTATACTCTGTTTTAAAACTGGCCCAAATAACAGGAGAATAACAAGGACGCAGGAAAATACCTGAAATTGCAAATGGTGAGGGTAAAAAGGTAAGCAGAATATTTTCAGTTGCTTTTAATAACTTGAATGTGGTATAATGCGTTCTTATAGTTCCGTTTCACTTGCAACTAAGACGTGCTTTGCTTTTAGTGAAATATCTCTAGAACAAGTGAAAGTATCTAAGATAAGAGGTGATTAAATTGGACTATACCAAATAAAGCAATGTACATGGACGAGGACAAAGTGTACCGCTCAGTTTGCAGCAATTTCTAAGTTAAAGTTTATTTCGTATTTAAATTTGGCTGCACATTGAAATACTTAGCTAAATTGATTTTATTTATAATTATTTTAATAGTTCCCTTATGCCAACGAGTTAGTATTAGTCGTGAAAATGTTTTGTCTCAAAGCGCCATTAAGAATTCAGCTGTACCGAGAACGTCTACCTAATATTCCACTTCCGCCACAGCCAGTTTAAACTAGATGGGGAACTTGGCTAAAAGCTAAATTTCTATGCAGGTCGTTTTTCTGAATTTAAAAGTGTAATTCTAGAACTTTCCAATGACCATTCTCGGGCGTTTGCTTTGCGAAATAAATTATTGAAAACGATCTCCTTCAATAACTTTCTTTTCTAAAAGCAAATTATAGTTTCGTGCAGAAAATAATTACTAAATTAGAAAAGCGCAAAGAGTATTAAATTAACAGATAAGTAATATTAACCCTAGAGTACTAATATGTCGTAATATTTACGACTTTAAAAAATACAAGTTTTAATAAACGAAAAATTATTTTCCAGCAAATTTTACAAAATGTAGTAACATGAAAATACGCATAGCTTGCAAAAGCGTATATTATGCACTAAGAAAATGGACATTCCGGGCAACAATTTTTATTGTGTTGTTCACAGATTGTTCGTTTACACTGTACACAAAAGTTTGTTGTCATTCTTCTTAAAGGGCAGAAGAAGCATAGTGCCCGTTTCCTGTCCATAGGACCAACCGGTTCAGGAACAGGTTGTATGTTTAGGATTTCGTTTATATCCTGTCGAATATTGCGACGAAAATTAGGGATACCTAATCTTTGACGCATCCATGGCTCAGCAAGACTTTTGCCCAAATCAAACATAAATTGGAAACGGGAAACAGGTTTTGTATTTGCCTTGTGTGAGTTATAGCACGATATCACAAATAAATTGATAGTAGTTATGTTATTCATTTCATAAAAAAACACACAGACGCTATCTCCGTGTATTTCTGGAGTAAATCATATTACTGCATAATTGACCAAAAGTATCTACTCCTGACTCGGTTTCATTATAATTTATAATTATATCAGGATTTCCATTTTCAGAAATGCTTGCACCTTCATGCATAGTGGAAAGTAAAAGCACTGTTTTATTGTGTTTTGGTACATAAGAAACTAGTGTATTATTATTTTCAAAGCAAAATTTTGAGTTGCCTTGTGGCCTATTTTTACTGTCCAATAGTTCGGGTGGTATTTTTTTTAAATTTCTTATCAGAGTTCCTATTACTGTTAGTTTGTACGGTTTTCCCAAAAGTTCATCCGACAAAGAAACTTATGCGAATCAGTTATCCATGATAATGTTACGATTACTACCATGGATCGATTTTGTTAATTTTTTCACATACAAATTTGCAAGAGGTAGTCCTCCAGTACCTCTTTCCCAAGTATATGCTGGCATCAATCATATATTCGGAGGGTGCATCGCATAACATAACAATTTTTATACCACATTTCTCTAAATCCTAAAAGCTGTTCATCGATCGTGAGATAAGATGATGGGATATAGGAACTTCTGCATACATCCATAAGCATAGTCCATATCTCACGAATAGGAGCGAATGAGTCATTCTTCGTCCGTGCCTCCCTCGTAATTTCATCGTCAAATCTGAGACAGTTGACTAAAAGTGTAATACGTTTTCTACTCATAGAGGCTCGATACAGTTCCAGAAATGGTTCCTTTAAACATATGCCCAGTAATTACCTTTTTATCTGCAGAAAAAATCAGTATACAAAGGAAAGCTAATAACTCATCTTCGCAAATTTTTCATACCGTGGCGAAATTCGCAACACTGTCTAACAATGTCTTCATTGGTGTGACGAATGACTATGTCAAGAATGTTATCGTAAAAGAAGTGCAGAAAGTGTTCCTTTATAGATGAACAATTACGGGATTCTCCCCTGCAGCCGGGTAAAAAATGAATAATGTTCTTTGA
This sequence comes from Pissodes strobi, assembly GCA_016904865.1. NCBI lineage: Eukaryota > Metazoa > Arthropoda > Insecta > Coleoptera > Curculionidae > Pissodes > Pissodes strobi. Next base: position 15,840 of record JAEQML010066535.1, on the reverse strand, counting down.
CATAACTGGTGGTTTGGACGTCCACTTATGGCCATTCTTACCTTTCATGTTTACTTGTTTAGGAAAAATTATACTTGGATCCCTTCGACATAGTTTGGCTAACGGATCATCAACATCTGATGATTCTTGATGATATGACGAAAGAGCTTCTTCTGGATGTTCTTTCTTTGGATCTTGATTTATTCCCTCGTTGGTATTATGCACCTCTAAACTGCTGTACATGATTCTCCCCCAGTTACTTCCACTGCCTTCAAACGGTTCGTTAAGTCACCTTTACCATTCATAATATGTCCTATTTTTTGCTGCAGCTGCAAGTGACTAAGTGGCTTATTATTTGTCTTATTGCTACTTCTGAAATTAAAAAATATAATATATCCTAGCTTTACACTAAAATTTGCATATTTTTTGTACAAAGTATGAGATACTATTAGTATCCTTACATAATAAATCAAAATTCTGCATAAACCAGATACAAATACTCCTACTACTCCTATTGCTAATACTAACGTTAATAATAAAGCGTCGTAATATCTACGACGAAATACGTAATTTACACACTTCGTGCAAAATTGGACAGACGTATATCCATCCACGATTACAACAGTACTAAGGGGAAGCTACAGCGAGATGCGAGATCCAAAGCTGCATGACTCTCCGTTGTTGCCAAATTTCGGAAAAAATAATTCGACGTAAATTTTACGAGTATTCTGCCCAAAAATGGGAAACTTACTGCCTGTGAGTGACAAAACATCGAATTTGAATAAAATGAATTTTAATGAGATGGGATGAATTCTTCTGTAATAATAATGCAACCAAGCAAACTTGGGGTCTAAAAATAGATAAAATATATTTTTTTTCTTTAATATTCGTGAATGGTTTTACTTCCTAATTTGAGAAAAAAATCACTTACTGCCTTTTGTTTCAGCATTTCTGTAAAAATTTGCTGATAATAATTAACAGTAAATGAAATAAAAAGGAAGTTTTTTAATTTCAAAGCATTTATTTAACTAATCATTAGTATACATGCATTTGTTACTGTTTAGTCTCTTGTAATTAAATCATCGACATTAGCTTCCGACAAATTTATCCAAAAAACTTTCCTGGTTTCTGGCATCAGAGGGGTCCCAATTCTGTGAGTATTCCTTTTTTTGTCAGCCGGAATTCCTCTTGGCCCTCTTGGTCCGGGGATTTTAAGTTGAAATGTTTTCTTTAAGAAATCACATTCTTGAATTTGAAAACATGCTTTACAACTTCTTTTGCAGTTGTATTTTATCAGGTATAAGTCAGAGTTTTAGTCCTCTTTTTTATTTTGAATAATTTTACTATATATCCACACCCTTCTGGCATTATAATCCATTTTATAATAGTCCTCCCTGATACGTTTTCTCCTTGCCTCTTTCATTTTACCAATACTGTATCCTTTACATTGGCATGGACTTCGCATTATGTGAGAAGATCTATCAAGGTTATCTGAATTCTTCTGTAATCTCATTTTTCGTTTTTGTATGCACACAGACTTCTGAAACTTCTTCCACTAACTCTTCTGCTTCTGCTACCCTCTTTTTACGTCTTCTTTGCCTCGGATTTTTAGCTGCAGTGACCGAATTATCCATTTGGGTTTCTTCCCCGTCCTCCAAGTTAATATTCCTAGCTTTTGTTAGAATGATATAGTTGGGATCGGCCAATGAATCACCAGAGTAACCTTCAACATCATACTGCTGTAATTCCTCAGGCACCTAAGCCGCAACAAATAATAAAAAAGGATTACTTCAAAATAAAAAACAGTATATTTTGTTTACGTCTACTTTTTCTTTAGGACTGACTTCATCCATAACTGTTAATAATATGTTAGATGATTCATTCTGAATATCTTGAACTGAAAAATTTTCATCTGCGAAAATTGTCACCAAAGAATTTTCCTGAAAAAAATAAGAATGAGATTTATTACTTCCGGCCGAAACATGGAAATTTTAATTAATGGGTAAGTACCTTCACTTTAAGATTGGCATGGTTGGTATCCGCCAATGAACCATCAGAGTAAGCTTCAACGTTATACTGCTGTAACTCTTCAGACACCTAAGTCGCAACAAATAAAAAAAAGATTACTTCAAAACAAAAAAGCAGCATATTTTATTTATGCCTACCTTTTCCTTAGGACTGACTTTATCCATAGCTGTTAATATCATGTTAGATGATTAATTCTGAATACCTCGGACTGACAAATTTTCATCTTGAGAAATTTCCTTAAAAAAAATAAGAACTAGATTTATATTTCCGGCCGAAGCGTTGCAAATTTTATTTAATGGGTAAGTACCTCCACTTCAAGATTGGTTTCATCTGTTGATAACAAAAGGCCAGATAGTTTATCCCGAACATTTTGCAATGGAGCATATATTTTGCCATCTGTAGAAGTGCATCCTGAAATATTTTCCTAAAAAAGCTTGGCCATTAAATAATTATTCTTCTAAAGTATTAATTATCTCAAAGTGGAAATGGTCAGAGAACTGTCCACAGAAAATCACTATTAAAACTATTAAACATTATGTAACTTCTTAAAGTAAGATTATTTTACCGGACATTTCTAATTTAAACCTAAATAATATCCGTCAGCAGCTCGCAGACTAAAATTAATGTCAATAAAATGGTATATAATATTAATTTTAATATATTCACCTCTGCAGTAAAATCACATTTTTCTATATCCTGGTGATAGTGGTAAAGAATCTAATCTCAAATTTTCCTATGTTGTTTTTTAACCTTCTTGGCTAAGATTCTCTCTGTTCGAGGATTGCGATACATTTCAGATTACGCATACTGGAAACACACACTTTCTCAAGAAATAAAAGCCTATTTATTATTTATTATCATAATATTACGATTATTATTATTTGGAGAGCGCAGTGGAGTAAAACACGATGGTCCTCAAAGAACAAAATGCGAAGTGATACTCTCAAATAGTACATCATCTAGTTGGTAAAGGCAGCCTTGATCTCGAACTCCGTTAGTCAATGTTCCTTACACATTTTTTCATTTCACGCGATTGGAATGTGAATGGTTGGCCCAGGTGGCGTAGCTCGCGTCTAGAATGCAAAGTAATGGGTTCGACGCCCGGCGCCGGCGCTTGCAAGTTTTTTATTGGATTAGTTAGTTTTTTGACATGCCTTGGGTTAATTTGGACTAGTTTTTGTTGCTGTATGGCAGAAGTCGGGATCAAGGCTCCCTGTACCGGCGAGATGCTAGTGCATCTTACTACCGCCTGCGCATACTGCTGCTCGGCTTAGTACAGTACAAGGTACAAGTGAAATATGAATATTATCAAACCAAGGCAAATGGCAGTAAGTTCTGTTTACAATGGCAAACGGCGGCATCTAACTAAAGCCACCACATATACTGTTTGCATCACTAGTTCATTCAGTAACGCATAGACATTTTTAAAAAAAGGTTAATTGAAAAACTGCGCTACTTACTGCTTCTGCGATTCAATAAAAATGTAAATTTTCACCATTCGTCTCTTACTCCCCATTGCCACTTTTGGGCTGTATTAATATTCTAGGGTTAATATTAATAGAATAATTGTTGTAAGTATTTAATATTGTAATAAATAAAATAATTAATAAAATTTGTTTGTTTTAATTATCAAAATTTGGTTATGTATTTTTTGCATATTTTCAGTTTTTTCTGCCTATTATTGACATAAGCCTTGCATATTTATGTGCATAAAGACCATATTTTAAGAGGAGATAGACGCAAATTATTAAAGTGGTAGCGCTAAATAGCGTAAAATTTCTCTCCTTGAATAAAATACAAATCATGTAATATGGTTTGGTTAACATTATTATCTTTACTTCATTGCAAAACTTTTTAGAAAGTAGTGCAAAATTTTGACATAAAATAATGCAGCTTGATTTGATAAGGGGGGGGGGGCATTATTTTATTATAAAAACATTTAAAAAAATTTAAAAGTAGTGGTGGAAAATGCAGGTAACTTTTATGTATTGTTCTTAGCTTTCTTGAAACGGCGCCAACGAGGGTCCCATCAACTTGCTACCCTCAATTAAATATTTGTACATTGCCTCATTGGTAGCGTTGTAAAATTTAAGTAAGTTAGTGCAAAATAATGCAAATTTGAAGCAAGAATTGTAACCAAGCAAATTTTAAAAAAATTAGTTTGAGGAGATAGGGCTTTCTTGACCGACTCTGTTGAATGTTCGCTGGGAACAAAAATGTAAAATTCAATCCAATCGAGGGTAAAATATCTTTAAGATAAATATTATTATTATTATATTAGAATGGGCTTATTGATAGGCCCTACTGTTCGTCTTATTTAGCATGTTTTTTCTTTTTTTTTTAATAAAGCAGACGGATATAGACAAAAAAGTTAATATTTTTAATCAATTCATATTATCCACCTTCGATCGTCATGCTGCCAAAAAAACTATCAGTCACAAAGCCGAGGGCACCATGAATTAACCAGGGAACTTAAAAAAATGATGGTCCAAAGAGATAGAATTTTGTCTGATTTCAAGAAAAAACGTATAAAGATTGGATCAGATACAAAAGCTTGCGTAATCAGATAGTAGCTAAACTTAGAACTAACAAAAAAGAATATCTGGAAGCCGTCTCAAGAGAAAGAAACCCGAAAAGTACTTGGTCTACACTTAAAAATCTAAACATATCCAACGCACCTGGCAAAAACTAACTGTCATTACATTTGTCTGATCCCTGTAAAATAAATCAATACTTTTCTCAGTTTTTTCAAGATCTCAATAATAATTGTGATGATCCTATTGTTTCGTATAGAAATATTAACCCTCTTAATAATAAATTTAATTTTAAAATGACTAATTGTGATGAAGTCCATGGCGTTTCACACTCTTTGAAAAGTGAATCTTCTGGTTTTGGTGATATATCCCTTTCAATGTTTAAATACTGTAGTCCCTTCATTGATACCTTATTGCTTCACATTATCAATTCATGCATCAAACGTAGCTATTCTCCTGGAGTCTGGAAAAAGGCGATTGGAATTTCATTACCCAAAAAGGCAGGTTCATAAACCTTTTCGGACTTACGTATAATAAGCATTCTTCCGGTAGCCTCCAAGATAATGGAAAAAATATTATATAAACAGATGTTTGAGTTCTTCACAATTCATGATTTATTGCCTAAATGTCAAAATGGTTTTAGATTAAACTTTTCAACTGTTGATGCCTTAGCTAACATTACAAATGACATTTGTGAAGCTTATGATAAAGGGTTGGTCAGTGTGCTGGTTTTGTTGGATTTCTCGATAGCGTTTGACACTATAAATCATAAACTTTTATTAGCAAAACTTAAATTTACAGGTTTTGAGCGTGAAGCTTACCGTTTGATAGAATCTTATCTTAACAAACACAGTCAAAGTGTATCTTATAAATAAACCCAGTCTTCTTTTCTTGACATATTTTCTGGTGTTCCGCAAGGCTCTGTATTGGGGCCGCTTTTATTTATCATATATACTACAGATATTCTGAATTCTGTTAACAATAATTGTGATTCCAAAGCTTTTGCTGATGATACCCAATTAAACTTTTAATTTAAACAAGAAGATTTTAATCAGGCCAGTGTTATTGTTAATAATGAGTTATCTAGAATAAAGGAATTGACACTTAAGAACAACCTGATACTCAATTCGTTAAAAACTAATGTTATGCTTCTTGGTGATCAACAAACAACACGACAGAATAATCTAACTTTGAAAATTGAGAACACACCTTTAAAGATTGTTGAAAATGCCAGAAATTTAGGTTTAGTGTTAGATACAAAATTAAGATTCAGGGAGAACACGAACAGATTGATTCAAGTTTCCTTCTATAAACTAAAAATGTTGTATAATAGTAGATATTATCTAGATACTAAAATTCGAAAAGATTTGTGTGAATCCTTAATACTACTACTACAATTTGAATTACTGTGATCTCATCTATGGTGGATTTCTTGACTCGATTTGCGAAAGCGAGAACATATATATAGAATTAAGGAATTGGGTTGTTTGAATATGGAAAATAGAAGAATCTTACATCTTAACAACTACATTCATAAGCTGCTTAACTACCCTCATACCTCTGAACTATCAAAAAGATGTTTTATCCCTAGAAATAGAGTTCACAGTGTGAATACTCGGCAAAATTTCGAATTCACCATTCCGTATCATCGCACTGCTTTATACCAAAGATGTATGACCTACAATGCCATAAAACAGCATATTTCGTTGCCAAATGATTTCAAGATTCTGTCTTTAAAAAGGTTTAAATTTTCTGTTAAAAAATTTTTGTTTGAAAATCAATAGTTACAGTTATGGTTCGTTTAATTTGATTTGTTAATGAGAAAGAATGAGTTATTATGAAGTTGGTGCTTATAAAGGATTTGAAGTTTTGTTTGGTTGTTCCTGGTAGCCCTTTCAGTAAATATTTTATTAGAATGTTGACTTAGTCTCAATGGATGTTTTTCATGTTTTTTTTTTCTCTCTTTGCCATCTATACAGTGTGAACTCGGGGGTTCAATGGTTGAGTATGAGTAGCCTTCGGTCAGACTTCGCCATTATTCTCTTGTCTTTGCACTTGGAGCTGTATTGTTTTATTGTTTATTTTTTTTATAACTGTTTAATAAAGACGATTTTGATTTGATTTGATTTTTTGATTGAATTTGAATAACGAGTTACTCACAGGACACAAATTGTAATATTTTAGCTAAACCTTGCAGAAGTAGCAATTGACATTTATTGGAAAGGATGTGAGATAGTAGTTTTTTTCACAAGCTATTAACAGTTAACTATTACTATTACAAATACATGCATAAGTAAAAATATGTTTCTCATTTATATCAATTAGAAGATCAGGTGCTAAAAGTTATTTCTTAAATGAGCTTTGGCTCTGGTTTAGTTTGGGTTAGCCCAAAATACTGAATTGCGACAACGAACTTTAAACTTACGAGACTGCTGTTATGTTATTGAGTAATCAAGAAGCACTCAAACCGAGGGCGATTTCAGTAGTGAATTTGCGTACACTAAAATACCCTTTTGATAAAAATTACCACAAATTACCAGTAATTACTTCCAAATTACCGCTTATTTTCTCTGTTACTCCTATTTACCTGAAAAATTACCACTCTATACCACTTAAATTACCAGTAATTTCTACTAATTACCACTGAAAATCCAACTAAATACGAGGAATTAGTTTCAAATTATGCACTTGATTTAAAACTAAGTAACATGTTGCGACATAGGTATATAATAATAATAGCACAATGTAAATTCTTTAGACTATATTTTAGGGTTTCAAAAAATATGTATGAGCTGTATAGGTATTATTCGAGGTATCATTTAAGCGACCTTGGTTCTGTTAAATATGTAGCGATAGGTAAGTAATTTTTAAAAAAAATATCCTATTTTTATTATCCTATTCTTCGAAACCTATAACAAAAAATTCGACTATTTTCGAAATATTTTGCTACAGAACAATCTTACGACCTTCTTGATGCAAAAATCGAACTCGGCGCACCCAAAAACCCCATCCTAAAGTATTCGAACCGAAATTTTAATTTTTCGAATTTTTATTTTTTTGAACACTTTTCCGTTTTTATCTCGAACGATTTAAGGGATCCCTTTACATGTTACCATCATAAAAATTATTTTTTAAAAATGTCTGCATTTTCCCAAATATTTCGGTAGAGAATATCCAACCGTATGACCTTCTCGATCCAAAAATCGAACTCGGCACATTCAAAAACTGCCTCCTAAAGTATTCGAAACGTATTCCGCTGCCAAATCTGAAGAAAAATGCTCATTTTTGAGAGGAAAATGATATTTTATCGAATATCTGCCTTATTTGACGTCGTATTGAAAAATGTTATAGAAGCGTTTCGATCGACCCAAAGACGACGCAGATATCTACACACACCGATAGGATACTTATCTCTTTCCGTTACCGAGAAAACTAAGAAAATATAAAAATCAAGTTTGGCCAATTTAACAAAAAAAAACGAAACGTCGTACGATCAAACGGAAAACGGTGCGTTAAAGTACCCCATGAAACCCATCATTTGCCATTGACAATGAAATCCCCCTCGACTCAGACTCAGCACCTCAAAACAACGCTACCCTGCATCGATTCGCTTGGCAATCTTCGCCAGAATAAAATTCTTGCTTCCGCGTCCGCGAGCGTGACCAAAGAACTGTTTTAAGACGTCTAGAATTATTTTATATATTATTGTTTTACTTAATTTGTTAGAGTTTCTGTAAATTTATGACATATGTTATGTTAGTTTTTTTTAGCAATACGTTAGATTTAGAACTGCTTAATAATGCCTTGCGGAGTCTCAGGGCGCCAATCACGTTTTGAGAAACACGTTGATAAAAGTCGCACCTCATCTCATATCAACAGTTTTTGTCTAGTATACCCGATACACATTCGATACTGACGAGGCGCTACCTATTGATAAGAGAAACATCGGGTTTACGGAAAGAATTTCTTGTCGAATATTTTGATCTATCTTATAACATCGTTGCGATACTAACGCACTTTTTGCTAATAAACTACCAAAATTGAATTTATATATTGTTTCCAGAAGTAAAATATGTTTTGTTTTCAGATATTTTGTGATAATCTACCCTTTCCACCCTCGAATGAAACTGTCAACCTGCGTGTTCATCATCATTATCATCTGGGTATTTGCTATCGTCGTAACCAGCCCTTATGGTATCTATATGAAACACATGAAGGACTCGAATAATAATACCCGATATTACTGCGAAGAAAACTGGCCAGTAGAGCAATGGAGAGCTGCCTTTGGTGCAATCACTACTGCCCTGCAATTTCTCATCCCATTTTTAATAATGGCCTACTGTTACATTTGTGTGTCCATTAAATTGAACGATAGAGCAAGGTAAGTTAGCAATTATCATTTATATTAGTTATTAAATGTCAATAGGATTTATTAAATGAAACCCCTGAAAACTTTTAATCCAAAAAGGACTTCCTTTAAGGGCGTAACAGAGCGCTTTCGGCCTAAGCCATCATCAGTGTTACTTGTCAGTGGAAACGAAAAACATATCGACGAAGAGAAACAAACAACACTAATTGACAATGGTCACATCAAAATTTCACAAACTACATTTTTTTGACCAAAAACGAGCCCTCGTCTTTCTTTTTTTTAAACTATGTGAACCCTTTTCCAAAAAATTTTAGTTTGTGAAAGCGACCATTGTCAGTCAATTGGTATTGTTTGTTTCTCTTCATGATGGTTTAGGCTGAAAGCACCCTGTTACGCTCTTATAGGAAGTCATTTTTGGATTAAAAGTTTTACATGGAATACAAAAGGTGTTTCATGTAGTATGTTCCGTACATGCACATAGCCTTTATCCTACATTTAATAGGGTAATTTTCATTACTTTGAGTTTTAAAATGATCTAGAAGATATGCCTTTGCTATTAAGCTAAAAAAATGTAACTTACATTATTAGCTAATAATGCCAATTTTCCCAAAACCCAATTTTAGAATTAAATCTGATGTATATAAGTTCGATGATGGTCTGCGATGTTGCCAGAGATTGCCGAATTTACAAAAAAAATATGTGTGCCACCGTTTAATTGTCAAGTTTTAAATGTGTGTTTAATAATATTTTTAGTGTTTACTCAATTAGATATTAGAAAACTATACTTGTCGTTTTTGGTAATGCAGACTTTAGAAAAAAATAAATTTTTTTAATAAGTAATTACAAAGGCGCCTTTAAAACAGGTGATAATAATTTATTATAAGAGAATAACCGTGTTATCGCAACAACAACTTTTAATTGCGTTCTAGATAATTTCCAAAGTAATCTGGTCAGCATACGTTAATGGGTATTAACTGTAAAGAAAATTTTTCTTGGCGGTGATTGCATTGAATTTTCTGTATTAAAATCCAAATGTACCATTTCGTTTCGGTATCAGAATAATGAGGATTGCGAAAGCAGAACGGAATTCAAACTCTTGTAGAATCCAGTTGTCACGGCTGGCGACCATCTGTATGTTTTTGGACTAGGTACACTATACAACTAATTTGCTGCGCCTATGTTATTTCCGCATGAATAATCACCCACTGAGAAGATTCCTGATCGTTCTGTTATTTTCCCGATATAGAATAACAGAGAAGTGGCGTGGTGGCTTTCGGAATAGTACCGATATATATTCGACTGGATATAATAGCGCGCAAAACGCGTGTTTTAGTTAGGTAATCATTGAGTGTTGAATTGAAAAGATCTATTACTTGTAACGTTATAAGAGCAATATAGTGTTTTTGATTCATATAGTGTTAAGGAGTAATGAGATTTTAATTTCAAAATAGTTTAAGTTGTGCTACCTGTCAGAACCCGGGGAAGACATAACACAATATTAATAATTCGAATTTACCTAAGTGCTCAACTAATAGAAGCTCTCCGATGTATGAAAACGAACCTGACGTCAATCATGCTTCTTATTTAGAAAATAGTAGCGGCAAATTCTAATGAAATGTGCACCTTCACGGCAACATCGCCTTTAAAAAAATGTATGCGTAAATGAGTTATCTCAAGCAAATAACAATGTCGATCAAAATACACATATATACATATCTTTTTAGATGACATTCCTACCTCTAATAAAAATAATCACGACATCGCAGTTGTTTAAGATTTAGAAAACCTTATTAGCAAACTTTGTTCTCAAGTAGCTACACACAAAACTAACTTTACTTCTTGAAATATAATATAATAAAAAATAAATTTTAACTAAACTAAGGCGTAGAGAAGTTGACAAAAATTGCCAAAAATGTTATGAAGCTGAAAAGGAAGATTTTTCCTCGGGTTCGAGCGAAAATTCTTCACCAGAGTCTGAGTCAGTAGTTTACAGTTCAATGGTGAGATAAAAAAGGAAGACAGGTACAAGTATTGACTCATATACAGAAATATCTCCCACCAAAAAAAAAAAGAAAAGAAGCAAGATAGTGCAGAACCATCAGTTTGCAAAATGTAAATGCTGAAAATGAAAAGTCGTTAACAATAAAAAAAAAGGCAAGAAGCGTGTGCAAAATTGGAAACTAGTAAAAGCAACATTTAAAACGAGAAAAATGCGTGGCAGAAAGGGCAAAAACCTCCTTGTGTAGAATTTAGACAGTTATTTTTTAAAATTTACTGAAATTATTAATCGACGGTAACATAATTCCTCAAATTTACAAATATTTCTATGAATCTGTATTTTATTAAATTTGGATTTTTGTCGATTTTTTTAATAGTTATATTTTGTGAAACCAGAAATGTTATGTTATTTGAAACATTTTTGTAATATTTGAAAATATATTAATTCCTGTGTGCATCAATCATTTTGTGATAATAATAGCACCTAGTGTTTTAAAAGAGTAGCCTTAAGAATAGCTTGTATTCTGTTTTTATAGTTCTTGCATTTAACATATTTCTTATATTGTTTAAAAATTAAAAATAGTATGATGAATACCAGTTGCCAGTCTTTTAGGCATAGGTTTAAGCCTACATTTTTTTATTTTGTTATGTTTTTGGTTGATCCATTTTGCACATTTGACATGTTGTTTATTATGAGAAATAAAAATCGTGGAGCATGAGATAAGAGTCTTTTAATGGACTAGTCTTTGTTTTTTATATTTTGTTTTGTTTTTGTACATCTTGCAGTTAGCATATTCGTTACGTTGCCAAAAAGCTTTCATAGTTATTTGAATTACATAAAAAGGCTTTTTGACTTAAGTAAGTAGTTCATAATTGATAAAACAATGGCATAACTTACAAAATTTCTTCCTTGACTGTTTTATTTTAATTTCAAGAATATTTTCTAAACTTATTTGTTACAAACATTTCTTAGCTCCGTTTTATATAGGAAAATTAAAAAAAAAATAGCATATACATCAAGGTGCTACTGAAATAACGACCTAAACACAAAAGCATCCCTTATTTTAAATTTGATTGGAAAGTCCCTTTAACTTACTCAATTTGTTCCTACTATACTATTACACAGTTTAGCATTAATATACAATAACATTTAAGTTTAAATTTTTGGAAAAATTTATTTTTATCTCGTTTTTCGGCTCTCCTGTAATATTTTAAATTTTGCAGTTGCGGCATTATTATTTTGAAACAGCGATGTTCGGTTCAGGTTTTAAAATATGCATGCATGTAGTAAGGGCAAGGGAATGTATTTTTTACTACGCTTTCCAAATTCAATCTTATTAAGAAAATTCGGCTACGTCTCCATTAGTGATGGACATGATTACCATTAATCTAGTGATTTTCGTCGAAATATTAAGTAACGTGTTTGACTTTGCTGACATATTTAGCAGATCGATTTTTATGTACAGGGTTTTCCCGTATAATTGCGCACCCCTTTAAAATCTTTATTTTTATAGATAGAAAAAAATAGTTTATATGAAAGTTGCAGGATTTTTCATGAAGATTTTCATGGTGTAAGAAAGAAAAACAAATGATGATCGGAAAATTAACAAATCACTAACAACTTCGTTATTTTAAATGGAACACCCTGTATATGATTGAAAATTCAAATTCTGCTAATCTTCCTCTTTTCAAATATATATAACTTATATCTATGTTCGGATAAACGAGTTGCAAGTTATTTGAATTTAAAATTTGTTCTTATAAGCCATTCGAAACATTTCGAATTAGTGTAAAGTCAACAGCACGGGTAATAATTTCGAAAAGAACGCGATAAAAAAATTTGATTTCACTCAGCCCCTATCAAAACAGTTAAAAACAAAACTACTGCTATTGACGGCCTTCGCCGCCACCTGTTTTTGTAGGGTTTTTCCCCTCTGCCGCTCAGCCGTCAAACTGCATCAGCGGCAAGTCCGACTGTAGTTAGCCATGGATACAATATATTTGTGGCTTATAAGAACAAATTTTAAATCCAAATAACTTGCAGCTCGTTTATCCGAACATAGATAAGTTATATATGTTTGAAAAGAGGAAGATTAGCAGAATTTGAATTTTCAATCATATACCTACAGGGTGTTCCATTTAAAATAACGAAGTTGATAGTGATTTGTTAATTTTCCGATCATCATTTGTTTTTCTTTCTTAAACCATGAAAATCTTCATGAAAAATCCTGCAACTTTCATATAAACTATTTTTTTCTATCTATAAAAATAAAGATTTTAAAGGGGTGCGCAATTATACGGGAAAACCCTGTACATACATAACTCGTATAAACTCTGGCAATAGTACTTAATTTTATCTGCCTATGCCAAGAGAAAGTATTCTAAAATTTTATCCTAAATTGTTCCAGATAGAATGATCATCCTAATTTGGACTTTTTTCCTAGTCTATTAATACCGTAAAGAAACTAATACCCCATTAAATAATATTTACTTTTCGAAGTAAAATAATGACTGTAATTGAGCTAATTGGTAAATTCTCTAATGTTTGCTTTAGTAGCTACGATAGTTTTAGGTTGATATTTGAGTTTGGCTTTATTTTAATATTGTCATTTTATGTTTTGTAATTATTGTTGTCAGAATCTGCCTTAATTGGGCACTTATACCTGTTAGGTGAGTTTATATATAAATAAATAAATTTATGAAAGTTGTTCCAATAGCAGGCTGGATTGCAACAACAACGGAAACGGGAGTGGGTCCAATTATTTCAATATTCACTTCAATACAACTAGTATTATTAATTACATCTGTGTTCTCGGCAACACCATTTTCGGTATTTATAAGTTCAAATAATATTATGGTGTGAGTCTTTGCGGTAAGGGTGGTGTTCGGTAGTCATATTTCCCTAGATTTGCTCTGAAAATTTGATATGCATATGACATTTGTCGGAGATAGAGCAGTAAGCAATGATGAGATAATCCCTCATCCCTAACACCTGAATCAATATTTATTTCTCCCTTCGACACCAAAACAACATCCAATAAAGTGGCGCTATATGATGTAACTCTAGTTGCCTCCTTTATGACTTGTTGCAAATTATGTGATTCTATATAGTCCTAGAAGGTAGTGGTGTGTTGGTCTTTTAAATTGAATACATTTAAAATAATATCACTCCCGCTAAAATTCGGATGGTTGAACCCATTTATTCCCATGGTTGCGGTAACGCAACATTAACAAAATATATTTTTTCACATTCTTGGCAAACTTTAACTGGTATGATTTTAATAAAGGTCCGGTTTAGCTATATTGTTTTTTTTTTTAATAGGACAATATCAATTGAAGTTTTTGAAAATACGTATTTTTCTGAATAAAGATTTACACAACAAAATATTTTTGCAAAACTAAGATTTTAGTATTTTTAAAGAATTTATGCTGTTTGAAATAAACTATTGTAGATAGAAATAAATTATGAGAAAATAGTAGACACAATTTCATGCAGAATGTTTTATAATTGGTCTTAAAATGTAATGTTGCGATAACGCAACATTGGGGCAAATGATATAATTTTGAATAAGAATATATATTATTTGCATTGAAATTTCTTTGGGATATTGATTCTGAGCGGGTTTCACACACTCCCACAAGTAAAATTGTATTGGTGTTCTGGTGAAGACAAAGGGGTCCCTTTCGTAAATAATGCCATTTCTCGAAACATATTCCTTGAAATAAAACAGAATATCCATCTTTCGGATAACGATCTGTTAGACAATGATGATAAATTTGCGAATGTTCGTTAATTGATAAATCAGCTAAGCAGCAATTTTCTGAAATTTGGTGTATTCAAGCGTTATTTGTCGATAGATGAACAAATGATTCTATATTTTGGGCGTCATTCTGCCAAAACGTTCCTAAAAGGAAAACCGGTGCTTTTTGCCTTGCATTAAGCCATGAACTAAACAGGCCAACAAAGAATTTAGTCTAGGTGAAGAAGTAGTTGTTACTCTTTTGAAAGTTTTGGAGAACAAGTCTGCTCACAAAATTTATGTTGATAACTTTATTACAAGTTATAAGCTATTAGTTCATTTAAAGTACAAAGAATATTTTGCTACTAGCACAGCTAGTAAGTCCATAGGAAAAAAGCCTCAAGGTTCGATGGATTTACGTTTTGACCATACAAATGAAATAAGTGTTGTACGTTGGAATGATAATCCCGTGGTTATGGTGGCAACAAATTGTGAAACAGTAAAACCTCTGATATTTGTCAAGCGATACAATCAAAAACAAACAAATGAAACCTCTATAGAACAACCACATATGATTGCCCAGTAAAACAAATACGTGGGCGGTGTAGATTTTCACGACAATTCAGTGGTAAATTACAGAATAAACATTCGTGGAAAAAAATGGTGGTGGCCAGTATTCATCAATTCGATAGACTCTCCTGTGGTAAATTCCTGAAAGATGTACAGGCTTGTATATAAAGGCAATCCTATTTTGCCGCTAGATTTCAAGTCTGAGCTTGTACGGAATCTTAGGACTGCTAATAAATGTAGAACTCAATCACAGCGCGGCCGCGGTTCCATTGGGTCCTTACCGCCTGTTTCACGTTTGGACAACGTTGGACGCGTAATTGAAAGGAATGATGAAAACTGGAGGAGGCGCTACAGGCTATGTAAGAGTACCACCGTTTTTCTTTGTATAAAATGTAATATATTCTCATTGTTTTAAAGACTATCATCAATAATGCTATATTTTTAATATTTTTGATACATGATTTCAATGTTGCGTTAACGCAAAGCGAAGAAAAATTCAGAATTCTTATTGTTTTTTCTGTACCATTCTAGTATGTTTATAAATGTAGAAATAAATGTTTTTTTTTATAAATAAGTAATAGTTATTTACATTACAAGCTGCGAAAGTTTACTTTTAGGTGCG